>CM044105.1:5606598-5768280 GCA_024174645.1 Lemna minuta
ACAAGGGGCTATACCCATTATAATGAGGAGATGCCACACATATGATAAAAAATTTATATTGATTACATAGGCTGAAGTAGGCCTTATAGGTCCCCACACACTCCCCATCAAGTTGGAGCATGTTTATAAAGATGCCAAGACTGCAACAAATAGTGTCATAAGAGGTGTTTCTCAACCCTTTGTGGTGAAGATGTCCATAAGCGATAGGTCTCGAGAGTAGTAATGACCTTTAAGGACTTTTCCACACATATAATGGTAGTCCTCCCCAATATGCTTAGTGCGCTCATAAAAAGAGGGTTCCACAAAATGAAGATGGAAACTAGGTTTTCCTATTAGATGGGGATTGGAGAACTCACTAGAATATCTAGATCTTGACTTTGAGACTGTATCCACCTTATCTCACAAGTCTTTGTAACCATATCTCAATACTCTACTTCAATGCTAGGTCACGACACATCATTTTGTTTATTACTATGCAAGGTGACCAACACAAAGTAGATTTCCCTAGGATGAGTGCACCAACCCAAAGTAGATTTCCAATCACCTTTCTCTCTTGTATATGATGTGTTTGAATAAGCTTTGATTCTTAGATGCTCATGATGTTGATACATGAACCCACACCCCATGTCTTGCTTAATATGTGCATGTTGGAACATGAGTCCACACCCCAAATCCATTAGGATTGGATGTGCGAGTGAAAATGAATCAGATATCACCTTGATCTCTTGACAAGGGAAACATCAAAACAAATGCAAAAAATGAAATATAATGTTACTATCACCTTTGAAAAAATTGGATTCATAACCTCTTCGCACATATTCCCAATTGTCACTCAATGGGGTAAGGAAATCAGAATTTTTCCCTCATCTATGATAGGCCTTGCTGCTCGCATAACTCCAAGCAGCCTCCTCTCTCTTCCTAATAATCACTAGGCAACAAAAAGAACTAAGCAGGATAGAGCACATGGAGGTGGCAGAAAATTCACTTTCTTGAAAGGGTTTATTACAATATACTTCACAATGCCTTGGCAACAAGTCAAAAAGCCCCTTTACATAGGGGAGGAAACTCTCATACACTAGTAAAAAGGAATCTATGATGGCATGGCCCGACCACCATCTCCTAGCCTTGGTCTTATGCAGACACACCACATCATGCACTGCAAACAAAAGGAAAGGACAAACATTGCGTACTTTGTCAATTTGTCACATCCTTGCCTATTATTGACTAAATGGGAAAAAGGCTTGAACTTTCACATGGACAAATCAAAGGCCTCCTTCCATTGTGCTTGTCCATTGGTTGGGTCCTTAGGCCTCTCGCCCAAGACCTTCAATATCACACTTGCCATAGATCTAGGAGAGCATTGCTCCTTTGCACATGCCACTGCATGCGCCCAAGTCGCTCATCTATGTCATATATTGATGCCATCATGCAAACTCCGTGGTTTGGTTTGGAGTGTTTATCGGTTAAATCATTGCAAATATCAATGCTAAGCTAAATCTTTATTCTATAGCGTGAGTAAAATTGGGCCTTAATGGCCCTAATTTGAAACTCCCTCTTTCTCTCGCTCTCTCTTCTACTCTCTTTGTCCATAGCATATAGGAAATCACTCTTCTTCTTCCTTCTTCTTCTTCAATGCATGATTCCTTATGGTATCAAATCTGGTGAGGCTCTATTTGCTTGACTAGACACCTTCTACAAGCAGCACTAGCGATGGCCAATTGATGCTATTGTCACTAACACCACCAATGTTAGTTGTGCCACCCTATTTGCTGAACCCTTCTCATGGCCACTGCTAGCTCTTATTGCCGTGAGCCTTGACCAACAACGCATGCTCTAGTGCCCTCTACATGTGGTGAACTAGAAAAAAGAAATAGAAAAAAAAAGACCATAGCCAAGTTAGTGACGACAACAATTTCACCATCATCTTGCCTTTCATCCTTCTTCCCATTTTCTATATAGCCATCACCAATGCAATAGCAGCCATAAGCTAGTTGCTGAAAACTTTGATGTTGGCCTCCAACTGTCAACATCTAGTAACAATCATTAATTGGGGCATTCAAGCCTCGATATCCATCTCAAAGGTTGACTACAACCTCCACTTGTCCAATTTTTTTCCATGCTATGGCTAGTTGTCAACGACCAATACAACAGTTATGATCCAACTGATGTGATATAGCTGACCTATTCTGTCAATCGACAGAAATAACATCCCAATGCTTGCCTTGATCGGCCTTGTTTATTTTGCTTAACACTCAAGTCCCCAATGCCCATTCTATCAGTGATCCAGCCATCAAGAACCTAACATGTCCCTACACTGGCCCACTTAACTTCTCGAGCCAGTTGACAATTCTACCAATCACTCTGGTCACAAACATCAATTCTCAAATGTATCTCTAATTTTTCTATCTTGCAATTTTCTCTCCTTTGTACTTTCTAATTAGCACAAATGAGGAATCTACATCGACCCTTTCGCTCATTCCTCCATTGCTTGTTGATCCTTCACCCCCAGCAATACAACAGATTATTGCTCCTACTTTGGCATTTCAGCTGACTATTGCTCCCTTTTTGATTGGTCAACAGTTTCCACCTACAAAAATTTTCAGAAAATTGCATTCATCCATCATCTTTAGAGTCCTTATCTTCGATTGGACCAAACTTCGTTACTTGATCTGACAAATTTTGACGTTTCATGCACATACATGGTTGTCTATTCTTTCTTACAAATAAGCCTCCTCCATTTGGAGATCTGAGTCATACCTTATGGTTCATTGAAGATCATGGTGTGGTTGTTGAAGATGACTATTTCTTATACTAGTTAGCCCATGTAGCTCATCATTTCAACCAAAGCCATTAGTGCAAATGGGCTCGTATGTGTAGATAGGAGTCTAGTAGCTCTATGGTTGTGGATTATGATCAGTTGTTCATGGCAAAGCAGCCCAGAAATCACCTTTAGGACTATTATGTGTCAATCTGTAGACTCCTCAACCATCTAGAGCTACATTAGTCATATGGCAACCTAATATCAGTATAGTGAGGAACTATAGATTGTCACTTTTCTTACCTACCACAACACCTTAATCAACTCTTAGATCAGTGGTTCTATTTTGAGTGAGGCTCATCTCTCAACCCTTGGCAGTGACAGATCGAGACCGTATGATCGTTGAAAACACACGGTTAAGAGTCAAAATAACGTCCAAACTCACCAATTTTTTAATTAAATCACGAATTGAGGGGTATATTGGTAAATAAGGGTTGAATCCACAGGGAATTAGGAAAATTTTGAAAGTTCTCTTCAAATTTGATAAAATTGGACGATGAAATGATGATAGAAATTAGGAAATTTTATATTTTTGGAAAGAGGACTCAAAGATGAATCCAAGGAATCAAAAGTCACCGAATTTGGATTTGATTTCGCGGAGAAATCATCGAATGAACAGAGGAGACTTTTTTGAAAATGAAAATAGCGAAAAATCGAAATTAAGAATGAATTTGACCCAAATTATGATTTTAAAATGAAATATAAAGCTATACAAAGATAGATTAGGATGAAAACGATCCCTGACCCACAATTGCACTCGAATTAATCCAATTACTCACCGGAATCAAGGCTATTCATCAAAATTCAGAAAAACGCGATCGTGGAGTTCAAGCATCGATTTCTTCCTCGTCGATCGTTGAAATCTCACTCTCAAGCACTCCATGGACGCGAAAATGAGTCTAGAAGCGATTGGGAGCAAGAGATTTAAGAGATTTGGTGTCTAAACAATTCGATTAAGTCGAATTGCCCTCGAATGCTTTATATCATCGAAGAACATCTCAATTTATATACTAATTTGGGTGTAACTGTCCGATCTGCCTTTAATTCACGATGAACGATTTTGATAAAATGCATCGGATGCGAATCGTTATGATCAAGTCGTGGCCAATGGATCTTCGATCGACCGCCGAGATGAAGCCACATCGTGAGCGTTATAAATAACGCATGTAACGTTCGCCGTTGGATCTTGATCAGACGCTCATATACGTTTTTCGTCGATTTTAATCTCAGCTGTTATAACTCGTTTTGATCAACGACTGAGATTAAAATAATTCCCGACAAATCAGATCATGCCACGTACCCCGTGCCTTTAAGTGAAGATCGATGATCGTGATTTAATCGCGCGATCGGACGTCACACATTGCGCCATGTCACATCCCGCTCTTGATCGTTGATCACGAGTGATCGGACTCTCCAGATTGCGCCACATCACGTGCGCGCTTATAAAATTCAGAAAAATTGATTTTTAATTAGAAAAATTGATTTTTAATTCCGAAAAATCCTTAAAAATTCAGAAAAATTCAGAAAAAATCCAAAAAAATCCCTAAAAATTAGAAAATTCATAACTTTCAAAATTTAACTCCAAATTAATCCAAATTTCTTTCATTTGATCAAAAATTAAATTATATATCATTATAAAAAGTCATATTTAATAAATAACATGAGATTTAATTTCTATTTAAAAAATACACTCATTTCTTTAAGATTTTCAAACTTAGAAAATTATTTGAGTGTATATAAAATGATTTCTCTCATTATTTAACATTAAAAACTAATTATAAGCTCAAGAAAATATGGTTTATAAAATTGTTTATCTTTAATTCATCATAATTAACCCTAAATTAATGTATTTTGATATTATAAAGACTTTTTAATAGAATGATAGATAAACACTCATAAATATGATAACATGCATAGGAATAGAATCTTTTATGCCTTAATATGCATAAATAATCATGTATTATCATATCTAATTAGCATGTTATCAGGCATCACCTTCTCAACTACTCTATGGGTAGAGTTTGGGACCCCATATGCAATATCACTAGCACCTTCCCATTCTGCACCTTCTAACTCCATGGAACTCTTATCCTCTAGGTCTCACATAAAGATGTATAGTGTTGACGTTGGTTGTGGCTAAGGTCATGATGGCCAATAACAAGGTTAAGGGCACAATGTTCAGCTCCACCCTCCACATGAACATTGTGTGAAGTGTGGTCACTGACGAAACGAAGAGATGTAGTCGTTAATTGCACACCGATTCGTGTCAACAATAAAGCCAAACTTACCAATTTAATGATTTAATCACAAATTGAAGGGTATGATGGTAAATAAGGGTCGAATCCACAGAGAAATAAGGGATTTTCGGGAGATCTTTTGGAATTTGTTCAAATCGGACAATGAATTGGTGATATAAGTTAGGGAAAATGGTAGATTTAGAAATATAACTCAAAGAGGAGTCTACAGAATCAAAAATCACTCGATTTGGATTAGTATTCGCGGAGAAATCAAAGAGCGAAGTGGAGAGAAATTTACAAAAATTGGAAGAACAAAAAACCAAAATTGAAGACTAAATTAAACTAAATTACGATCCTAAATTACAAATTGACAATACATGATGAAAGATTAGAGGGAAAACACGTAATCTAATCTGAGATAGCGATCGAAATAATCCAATTAATCGCCGGATTCAAGGCTTTTCATTCCGCGATTTCGAAAACGATCGTCGGCTTTTCAGAATTCGAGATTAGACGAATTCTCCTTAATCAATGAATGAAATATCACTTTTAATCACTCAGTGGACTCGAAAACGAGTCTAGAATAGACTAGAAGCGAGAGATACAAGGATGGAAGTGTGTAGATAGATCAATTTAGCGAAATCATCCAAGAATACATCAAAATGTCGAAGAACATCTCAATTTATAGTGATTTTGGGCGTAACCGTTCGATTGGGCGTTCATCAGTGATCAATGGCTCTGATTGATCACATTAATGCAAATCATTACCATTAAGTCCCGTCCGTTGGATTGCAGATGGAGCGCTCAGATGAAGCCACGTGATCACGCGTTATAAAACTCATTGAAACGCTGCTGTTGTATCGCGATCGGACGCATCAGATGCGTTTTCTCACGATTTAATCTCGACCGTTATAACTCTTGCAATCAACGGTCGAGATTAAGATGATCCGGTGAACCTTGATTTCACCACGTGTTCCCATCGAGTAAGTGAAGATCAACGGTTGATAAGGATCACGTGCAATCGGACGCTCCTCACAATGCCACGTCGCCTCCTCATCGCGATCGTTGATCACGATCTGATCGGACGGCTCTGATCACGCCACGTCATCTGCGTACTTGAAATAATCTGAAAATTTGATTTTAAATTAGACAATATGATTATTAATTCTGGAAAATCCTTAGTAGGGTTGGGCGGTCTCAGTCACGGTCGAGTTTTTGGTACACCATTCGGTCCAAGTCTCGGTCTCGGTCCACCTCTGTGACGGTCTGGTTCGGTCTTAACTTCGGTCTTTGTTGACCATGAATATGCGTACTTGAAAAGAGATAAATATATCAACGTCCATTAATAAAAAAATTATAGTCAAAAAGCTTACCGATGATACTTGTTGATTTGAAACAAAGAAGAAGAAAGTATAATAACATAAAAATTAGCTTGTATCTTCACCAAATTCTTCTTCGTCACTATCTACTTCATCCTTCTTACCCATGATTTTAAGGTCATCAAAATAGATATAGTTACTGGAGATAATTTCCCCCTTTTGTATGTTACAATCCCCCGTCTTGATGAGAAAAGACTCTCTAATGGAGAGCTCGAAGCACAAATTAAGAGAAACCCCTTTGCTAACATTACAAGTCATGGATATTTTTCAAACCCAATCTTATACCACCATTGTAGAGCATCAAGACGAGAACATTCAACTTGAGAGTCATGCAAATAATCAAATATTTCATAAGATATTGGTTTTTCTAAAAAGATGTTTATATCCTTCTTCCTTTTGCGCTTCATCAATTCAACCATCATTTCTGAACAAGTTGTAAAACTATTGGACAATGGCTCACTTTGAGAGCAAGCACTTGATATTGGTGAGGCAGGCATCAATTGAAGCAAATACTTCAAAGTCTTTGTGATATACTCTTAGTCATCAGTTGGAATATATTCAAATCTCAAAGATGGATCTAACACTATAGCAATAGGAAAGATTGGCTTTATTTTTACCTGTGGCTCGTATTTAAGTAACTTTGTTTTCATCACAGTATATGCTCCTTTCAGTGCCACTGATTGCTCTATGCTCATTCGTCTTCCCATCAGACCTTGAGAATGATAACCTAAGGCAATAATTGATGTGTTTAACTGATTTAACAAAAGATCAAAAATAGAAGTAACATTAGGCGATGTAATGGCCTTTGATTGAGAAAACATCTCGGTGGCTTCCTTAAAAGCTAGAAGTTCATCTACAAATATCTTAAGAAGATCCCACTCTTCTGACATAATTTAAGAAATTCCTTTACCACCTTTAAGACAAGTTGTTGCCATTGTATTCAACACCTTCCTCTTGTCCCATGCTGTCCTAATCATGCCATAAGTCGAATTCCACCTAGTGGGGACATCTATGGTTAATAAGTTTTTATTTAACATTTTATACCTCTCACATAATTCCTTGTACTGATGAATTCTTTGTGGTGTGCTATTTGCCGCAATAACAAGTTTTCAAAGTCGACGAAGAATTGCTCCAAACGGTTTTTGTGAAGTAACTTCCACTTCATCTTCTTCACACTCTTCATCACCCTCACTTTATGAACATAATGAAGTCGACGATGAATTACCCAACTCCTTCAAGCCTCGTTGAACAGCTAGGTTGAGAACATGGGCCATACATGGCACATGGAACTGCCTGGTGAATGTCGATCCACTCTCACGTAATAAAATTTCCAAGCTTGCATCCATTGTCTTGTTATTGCTAGCATTATCTGTTGTGATAGCAAAAACCTAGAAAAATGATTCATGTTTATAGATTTAAGATTGAAAATAAGGAAGTTAAAATTCATGTTTACTTACCTTTTGAGTGAGATCATACTCTTCTAACACACGATGCACCACCTCTGCTAAAATTATCCCTTGATGTGATACACCCAACTCCTCAATGGCGAGCACTTGTTCATGAAGTCTCCACATATCATCAATCCAGTGCATTGTGATCCCAAGTATTGCGACATTATTTGTAGTTGTCCAAGTGTCTGCTGTAAGGGACACCCTTTCAATTGGTCGAAGTAATTCTCTTACCTTATCCCTTTCATCTTCAAATAGTTTCTCCATTCCTCGTCGTTCGGAATGGCGGCTAGGAATCCCTGCTTCACCTTGTACTAAGTAGTTGCAAAACTTTTTAAATTGAGGATGATTGATAACATGCTATATTTACATCATAAAACATGATTTTTCATGCATATTAAAGCATAAATGATTTCATTTACATGCATGTTATCATATTTATATGTATTTTTCTATTATTCTCTTAAAAAGTCATTATAATCTCAAAATACTTTAATTTAGGGTTAATATTTATAAATTAGAGTTTAATAATTTGATAACCCATATTTTTCTTGAGATTATAACTGTTTTTAAAGTTAATCTTCGACCTTTGGGGGATAGACTTCATGGGACCTTTCCCACCTTCTGACGGGAAAGAGTACATCTTGGTGGCGGTGGACTACGTGTCCAAGTGGGTCGAAGCAATCCCCACCAGGACAAACGACCATCGGGAGGTTCTACGGTTCATCACACGATGCATCTTCACCCGATATGGTTGCCCGAGGGCTATCATCAGCGACGGTGGCTCACACTTCAACAACTCGCACTTCCGGGCGTTGTTGAAGAAATACGGAGTACACCACCGCATCACCACGCCATACCACCCCCAGGCGAATGGGCAAGTAGAGGTTAGTAATCGAGAAGTCAAAACTATTCTTAAGAGAATAATTCGTCCAGATGGAAAGGATTGGGCACACAAGCTCCCCGACGCACTATGGGCATACCGGACGACATACAAGACACCCATCGGGATGTCTCCCTTCCGACTCATCTACGAGAAAGCCTGCCACCTTCCTGTTGAGCTAGAGCATCGAGCCTACTAGGCCATCAAGAAGCTCAACCTCGCACTGGATGAAGCAGGCAAGGAATGACTTCTCCAGCTCCAGGAGTTACAAGAATTGAGGCACGACGCGTACGAGAACACGGCGATCTACAAGGAGAAGACCAAGGCCTTCCACGACCGACATATCCGACGACGATCATTCCAGATCGGCAACAAGGTCTGGCTCTACAATTCCCGCCTCAAACTCTTCCCTGGAAAGCTGCGCTCCAGATGGGATGGTTCCTATGTGGTTCTGGAATTATTCGACGGCGGAGCAGAACTCATCTCCGATCCTAAGACCGGTCAACAATTCAAGGTAAACGGCCATCGTCTCAAGCCGTACCTGACCTCAGAGCCACCCGCACCAGCAGATAAGGTATATCTGCATCTTCCCGAGCACTCGAGGACGTGACGGTATCACCCTCGACCCATCAGTAGTCTAGGTTTCATTTTGTTTAGTCTGGCTGAAGACGTTAAACTTAGCGCTCTTGGGAGGCACCCCAAGATTATCTTACCTTTTAGTTTTGTGTTTTTTATTTCAGTTTCCTTTTAGACGTCGAAGAACTACATTAGGAAATGGCGCACCTGCACCGGAAAATCCCACGAGCATCACGGACTAATGAGTTTTTCTAAACCCATCTCACCGCACTTTTTATTATTTTCATGCCATGATTCGATGAGTTTTTCACATGAGCATGTAGTATTCATTGAGGGCAATGAATGATTCTAGTTGGGGGGTGAGGATTTAGAAAAAGCTCTATCATTTTCAAAAATTTAAAGTTCTATCTTCTAAAAACTCCTATTTTTCAAAATCTTTGATCTAATCTACCCCACCTTAGATGTCTTTTCATCTAGAGATCTGACCTACTAGAGATGTAGAAGTGAGGACCTTATAGTCCATATGATTACATTTTGAGTAATAAAGCCAAATGATCTAGAGAGACCAATGGATTAGAGTAGTGGTTGACTTCTTTGGGGTTGGGTACCTAACATGCACCAAGGAAAAAGAGTAATCAAGAGGTTGAAATGCTATGGGATTGAAAAGGAGAGTATTTGAGAGAAAATGAAATTCCATCCTCTACCTATTATTAGCCCAAACTGCTTAGTATAAGGAATTTCTCGATGCTAGACTTTCCCCTTTAAAGAGTGCAATGATCCATAATCTTTGTAGCACCTATCTTTTCCTTATAGGCATGTAGTTTTCTCTTCCAAAGCAGTCAAGTAGTAACACCAATTTGTTTTAAAACTTCGCTTTTGATGATGAACACTCCCAAGTGAATCCACTCATCCATTTCACCTTCCACTTTTCCTCCCACATGTGCTTATACCTTCACTACACTTCATTTGATACACACTCTCTTCAGAAATCCTAAAACTCCTCCACATCATCATTCTAGTCTTCTGAAATGCTTAAAAAAAAATGAAGAAGAAAAGAAAGAGGATCAAAGTCAAAAGAAAGAGAGAAATAAGAAGTTACAAGAAGGAAAATAAGTGGGAACATCTTCTACCTTTATCTCTACTTCCATTATCATCTCCACCATCTACCCTATCCATCATCATCCACCTCACTTGGGAGTATAATCATCATAAGTGGTACCTTCTTTTGATTTTATCATCCACTTTGTTTTATCAGCATATTTGCTTTTAGCCAAGTCATACCCTTAGAAATAGTATCTTTTATTTCCTTCAGCCTCCTCACACGATGCATCCAAAGATAGGAATCCATTTGAATTGCACTATTTTAAGGAGGAAAGCGAGTTGAGGGGAATTCTAAGTAGTAGGTAGCCTCCAATTTGAGGGAAGGAGTGATGTGTTTATGGAGAGGGTAAGGAATTACATCCACTCATGAGAGAGTGAGGATATTTTCAGCACCATAGCATCATACCTTGGATAGGCTCACCTTGATTACAATCAATAATTAGACTTGAGCATTAGCCGATGAGCACTACCCTAACATGCACTAAAGAAGTCAACCTAGAAATGGAATCTAGATCATTAGGGCCTACACTACGAGGAAAACGTGATCATACATTTATACACTTCACCCTTTTAGTAGTAGGATCAAAGGATGAAAAGACTTTCTAGGGAGATCATAAAGTGAATTGCTAAGAGACTAGCAATAATTTAAGTTGGGGGGGGGTGTGATAACATGCTATATTTACATCATAAAACATGATTTTTCATGCATATTAAAGCATAAATGATTTCATTTACATGCATGTTATCATATTTATATGTATTTTTCTATTATTCTCTTAAAAAGTCATTATAATCTCAAAATACTTTAATTTAGGGTTAATATTTATAAATTAGAGTTTAATAATTTGATAACCCATATTTTTTTCTTGAGATTATAACTGTTTTTTTAAAGTTAAAATAATAAGAGAAACAATTTTTTTATAAACATTCATTTTATTTTTCTAAAGTTTAAAAATCTTAAGAAATGAATGTATTTTTTTGAAATAATAATTTTTAACTCTTATTATTTATTAAATCTGAGTTTTTAGAATAATAGATAATTAAATTTTGGATCAAATGAAAGAAATTCGGATTAATTTGGAGTTATATATTAAAAGATATGATTTTTGTAATTTAGGGAATTTTTTCGGATTTTTAAACCGTTTTTCTTATTTTATTTTCGATTTTAAAACCATTTTTAAATAAATAAAAACTTTAAAAAAATGGTTTTTCGCGCGGGCCCCACGTGGATGCGACGTGGCACGCAAGGCCACGTGGCAGCGCCACGCGGACCCGCGCAGCGCCTGATATATCGTATATATATTTATTTACTATAGTATAGAAGAGGTCTTTAGCCTGCCCTATATGGGGAGGGTTATTAACCCTATAAACCGTCGGGTGTTATAAACCCGACGGTTTCCTAAATTATTTCCCGTGTGGGACTAATCCACACCCTTCTTTTGATGCAGGTGACGTGGCGCGATGGAGAGCGTTGGATCGCGCCGAGCGATCGATCGACGCGCGTCGATCGAATGGGCGCGTGGACCACCGGCGATCATCACGCACGTGCTCAAAAGGGAGGCGTTATAACGGCCACGATTAAAAGCCGGCAGGGAGCATCGCGATCGTTAGATCAAGATCCAACGAACGCGATTTTAAGCGTTTTTTAAATGCTTATCTACGGATCAATCGTGACCGTCCATCACGATCCGACGGTCACAACTTAATCGAAACAGTCCACGATGGACCGTTTCATCGTAACCGTCGATCGTTTTGATCGGACGGTTATGATCAAAAGCCCTATATATAGACTTGTTCTTCGTCGTTCTAAAGCATCTGAGTGAGAATTCAACAAAATTGACTGTCTAGACACCTCTGTCTCGTTTCTCTCGAGTTCTTCCTCCTCCTCTTTCAATTCCGCATCCACGGAGGGGTAGAAGTCGAGATTTGGTGGAGTATCGAAGGAGAAATCGCAGCTTGAATCCACCGATCGCGTTCTTCGTGTTCTTCATGATTAAGAGGCTTAATCGGCGCGATTTGATCGCAATCGGGGATTAGTGGGAGCGGTTTTTGCTTCCTAATCCTCCTATCACATTTAATTTATGTTTAGATTAGGATTTACACTTTAATTTCGTTGAAATTTATCCAAAATCACGATTTCGATCGCCGGAAATTTCTCTCCACTTCAAATCTTGATTTCTCCGCGAAATCAAGTCCAAATTTGACGATTATTGATTCCGTGGAATCGATTTGAAGTCTTCTTTCTTAAAATACCATTTTCCCCAATTTTTACCATCAATTTCTCGTCCGATTTGATCAAATTTGAAGATTACATCAAGAAATTCCTTAAGTCCCTGTGGATTCGACCCATATTTACCATTATACCCCTCAATTCGAGTGAATTTCTTAAAATTGGTAAGTTTAGAATTATTTTTGACGCGATACCGCGTGAAATCGACGACCTCTTTTTTTGACCGCGTAAAAGGTGCATCTGTCTTAACAATTAAATCTATACACTCTTTTTTTGTCTGCTCTAAATTCCTGCCTGAAAATTTTGAAGTCTGTGAGAAATAGTCGGTTAAAGTATTAGGAGCATTTGATGGCCTTAGTTGCTTATAAATCTCAACATGAAACCTTTCCAAGTGATTCCATAACTTGATTGTGCTACTACTTTTATCCCTCTTCACTTTTATCTCTTTTGATGGGGTAGCAACCTTACAAATTTTGCAAAGATACTCATCGTCGGTGATCTTCATGAAATGTACTAAGACTGGTGAGGCTTTTCTTCGTTTTGAAGAGCTTGTAGCTGTAGTACTTGTAGAAACAAATGTTGATGTATTGTTTGATTAAATCTAAAAGAAAAAATATAGCATTAGTAAGCTATGATCATATATTTTTTGAGATTAATGTAAAATAAAATGTACCTCATCTCCAATTGATTCCATTGATGATAATCTAAAATGCAGGTTAAAAATTAGATTCAAAATTAGATTTAAAAGGAAAAAAGAATTAAAAACTAATATGGTTCATCCATAAATGATATTGAGCATGTTATGGACCATAATGGATATTACTAAAATGCATTTCAATAGAATGGAAATATAATATCAAAACCATAATAATAAACAAAATTAAATGATATTAAATAACTAGCTTTAGAAACTAGATACTGAATTCATCACTCATAATGATCACAATAGCAATTATATATCTCTTCTTCCTATGTTTTTCTTACAATACTGTGCTCTCTCTCTCTGTCCCCTCTCTTACTCCATCTGATTTCTAATTTTATGTTACATGTCTGCATTAATTTGGGCATTTGACCCGGTCAGCAAAATGCCAGGATAAGAAAGAATTGACTAGAGGGGACCTCCGACCTCGACGATCTACAATGACGTGACTCATAGGGTTCGAGAGAAATCGCCACTGGAGGGAAGTCTGAAGAAGTTCTTTCTATTAAAGTTTTTGAAAAGGTTAAAGGTCGAAAACTGATGCCCGATGTTTTCGAGGGTCTAAAGGCCATCCAGTGTAGGTAGAAGGTTTGCTGGTCAACGGGCGAGTTCGTTCCCTTGATTCCTGTCTGAACGATGTTTTCCGTATGAACATTGCGGGAAAAAAGCAAGATTCCTGTCTCAAAGAAGGAGAAGCCAACTGATTTCTCGGGACCGCTCAGACCCGGAGATTCTTGCCGATTCAGACCCAGAGAAGGAGAGAGGTAAGATTTCTTCATGTTCTCACGATTCCTGCCGTGGAAACGATGTTCGCCGTCTCTACTTTATTTTAAATGCCAAATGAAGACATTTTTTTGTGAAGAAATTTTTGGATTTTTCGTGAAAAGTTTGATCACAATAGGTCAACAACAATTTTCCTCTCTTCTTCCTATGTTTTTCTTACAGTATTGTCACGACACATCAATTTTCCTCTCTCTCTCTCTCTCTCTCTCCCCTCTCTCACAACAATTTCTTCATGAAACCAAATCCTCTCGAGAAGAGAGGAAGAGAGGAACTGGGGGAAAAGAAAGAGAAGTGAAATGATAAACCTGATTTTGAAGACAAAAACAGAATTTCCAGAAGCGATTTCCGCGAGCGATTTCCACAAACGAATGCCGAATGATGATGCGAAGACCTAATGCCGATTGTCGAATGCCAAATTCCAATCAAACCGCAATGCTGAAAACAAAATTGCCGAATTCCGAATTTACCTTTTTTCTATTCGGTCCAAGACCGAATGCGCGGGAGGACCGAACTTGAATTTTGACCGAGACCGTCAAAGCCCATTTTGAGAGACCGACGGTCTCGGTCCGGTTCGGTCTACTGAACCTCAGTCAGTCTACCGAACCTCAGTCGGTCTTTGCCCATCCTTAATCCTTACAAATTCATTAAAAATTCAAAAAAATTCTGAAAAAATCCCTAAAAATTAGAAAAATCATTACTTTCAAAATACAACTCTAAATTAATCCAAATTTCTTTCATTAGATCAGAAATTTAATTATCTATCATTATGAAAAGTTCAAATATTTAAATAAAAAGAGAATAAATTATTGTTTAAAAAATACACTCATTTCTTCTTAAAAAATAAAACTTTAGAAAACTAAATGAGTGTATATAAACATTTTTTCTTATTATTTATCATTAAAAATCTAAATATAATCTCAAATTTAGATGGAAATAATCTATTCTAAAAGATATTCTTAATTATGCATAATTATCCCTAATTTAGTGCATTTTGAGATTATAACTTAAAATTGCATGAAATGATAGAAATGCACTCAAAGTATGATAACATGCATACAAATGGAATGTTTTATGCTTTATTTTGCATTAATAATCATGTATTATCATGTTAAGATTGCATGTTATCAGTCACTATTTCGATCATTGTTCGCAAAAGTTAGGCAAACCCGATGGTTTACCAATGTTACCTCTACTGATGATACATCTTCCACATCTTCTGGCACTATGACCAATTATTAGGAAGAGTTTGATTGAATGACAAAGCATTAGGATTCATCTATAATCTTTCATTCATCTCATCATGCCTCCATGTTTGGCTTAGGTACTGCCCTCTTTTTCTTCCTCATCCACATTTTTGGATAATTGACTTAAGGGTATCCACCCATATACAATGTAGCCAATCCCTTCTTACTCTCTTATCCCGTTAACCTAATCCATCTTTGATTCTATTGTAGTTGGTCACATCTATCCTAATATGGGACATGATGAGGCTAATCCAACATCCTTGCTTTCTTTATCTAATGTCATTTATGTTCTAAATTTTCATGTCAATCTCTTTATCAACGCCATCACTCAACCCTTAATTTTTCTCCATCACCTTATAGAATCTCTACATCTCATGTGACATTCTCCATCACCTTGTACTTTGCAAGATTTTAAGACGCTGAACATGATTATTTCGAGGTACGAGACTTGACGCAACCTCTTTGTGTTTGTTCTTGACCACCTTCCACCTAGCCTTTTTTGCCTTCTTTCCACGTTAAACTTTGCACTCTAGTGGCATCACAGGTCGGGCCACCCCAGCATCTCTAAAAATTTTCAAACTCTTCCATGGATTTTTTTTTCTCCTTTTGAGAGTGAGCCATGTCAATTGGGTAAAATTTTTTGTGCCGCCTATCATCGACTTGATTCCATTCCTAGTGAAAATAGTTTTGATCTTTCTCATTGTGATGTGCAGGAGGCTGATAAAATGCAATTTAAATATGCAATTGATGAACTAAAACTTGTGTTATTTATATCGTTGTTGTGTTTTAATTCATGCAATACATTTATAATACCTCACTTAGGACAGTAGTAAACAAGCGTCGATCCTAAGGGAATCTAGGTAATGAGGCTTGTGACTAAGGTAGAAGGAAGGAGGAATTCCTATAGAGGGAATATTAGAAGTTAGAAGAGAAATTTATAGAGAGAGTGAATGCAATTGGATAGATTAGGTTTATGTAGTTTTAATTAGAGGAGAAGGAATGATGACTAGATGGAATAGAGATTGAATGATGATGGAAGAAAAAGATGAGAGGAAAATAATAGAGGTACAATAGTATAGAGAAAAATGAAAGATTTGGATAGAACTTATGAAGAAGAATGGAGTAACCTATGATTTAAGCAAACTACAATGAACTACATTAACCATGGAAAAGTCTACAAGCAAATCTCTCATCAGAATCTTCACACAAACCTCGTTTTTTTGGTGCCAATCCTAGGTTGGATGATGCTTGATCCGCTACGACGTCGAGCTCCACTTGCTTCCCTTCTTCAGAGCAAACTCGGGCATTCCACGACACCCAGCTTGGGCCTAAGCTTCTCCCCTCTTTCTGCTGGTGACCTGGTGTCAAGAGAGAGCCAAAAGACAAGAGAATTCGGAGTAGGAGGAGGGGAACTTTAGGAGTTAGGGCTTCCAACCAAGCCGACAAACGGGATTGATTTTTGGGACCTTCCGACGTCCAATGGAAAATTCAACCGTGCGGATGGGAAGAGCACGGTGAGATTAGCCTGCCATCAAAATTTCAGCCCAATCAGACGGCTAGATCAGAAGATATCAACTTTTCTTCCCCGAGCATTTCTGGCCGTTGATCTGATGATCTCCTGCGTCAGCAGCCCTAAATCGATAAACCTCCGAGATCGTGCCACGTCACCTTAGAACTGACCGCCATATTTTCGCCACGTCACTTGCACAAGTGACAAAACGACAAAACAAATAGGTGTGTCACGGGCTTCTTCTTCGCGCGAATAAGAGAGCACCACGTCGCTCTCTTATTCCTTTCGCAGTAAAAAATGACAACGCGCGAGAGGAGCTCTGCATCACCTGCGTAGGTAAGTAAAAAAAGATTATTTTAATCCCAAAAATGGTTAGGTGAAGAGGAATCTGTGGCGATTAATTTCGCCGTAGGTTCCTTCTTTTAGCACAAATCAGAGAGCGCCACGTCACTCTCTTATTTGCTTTAGATGCAAAACGACAAAACGGAAACAAAAAAATGACGAAATAGAAACTAGAGTTAACGATAATGCAAAATGACAAAAGGGCAACTAGAACAAAACGACAAGAGAAGAAGGGCTAACTGTTTGCAGCGATTAATTCGCCACAGATTCTCTTCTGTGAGTGAATGAGAGAGCTGCATGTCTCTCTCTCCTTCCTCCTTAACGTCAAACATGACGGCGCCATCCACGTCATTTGCATGGGTTAGTAAACAAATAGAAAAGAAGTGAAAAATTAGAAAAATCGAAGCTACCAGATCGCAACACGTGTCGCGATCTGGTGGCTGCTGTTTGACTTACCCTTGAAGATCCGAAATCGTATTTATGTCCCTGTTGTTGATAAATATTCAGAATTATCTTTTAGATAATTCGAGATATATCCATAAAATGCTCTAAAAATTCATTTAAACCGTATGTAAAATCCAGATAAATGTATTTTGCCTTAAGAGACTCATTCCTTTGTGAGTTTATAATCTAAAAGAATTATACAATTATTAAAAAAAAATAGGAGTGATCACAAAATCATATTGAAGGAAAATTTAAACACTTTAATCATGATAACACACAAATATGTTCCTTTTAAGCTAAGTATTCATGTAATATGCAGAGGTTAAAATCATAAATTCATGTGTTATCAACAATTATACGATTATTAATATAAATGAAGGCATAAAATATTCCATTCTTATACAAGTTATCATATTTGAGTGCATATCTATCATTTCATGCAATTTTAAGTTATAATCTCAAAATGTATTATTTTAAGGTAATTATGTAGTTTTAATAATATATTTTAAGAGTAGATTATTCCCATCTATATTTGAGATTAAAATTGGTTTTAATGTTAATAATAAGATAAAATACTTTTTATGTACTTATTTATTTTTTTAAGTTTTAATTTCTAAGAGAAATGAGTGTATTTTTGAAATAAAAATGTATTATCTTGTTATTTAAATTATTTGACTTTTAAAATGATAGATAATTTGATTTATGATCCAAAAAAAAAATTTTGGATTAATTTGGAGTTGTATTTTGAAAGTTATAAAATTTCTAATTTTTAGGAATTTTTCTCAATTTTTTATAAATTTAATTCGATTTATTTTAAATTAAATGAATAAAAAAATATTATTTTTATCGCTTGCTCACTTGGCGTGGACAAACACGACAGCACCACATGGCGACATATGAGACGGCCACGTGTCACACACATGTATATGTGTGCGTGTGTGAGTGCGTGCGCGCGCGCGTGTGATGTGGCGTTGCATGGAGCGTGCAATTCAAGCATTAAATCAAAATTGTCAATCGTCATTTAAGCCAGGGCACGCGACGCAATTGGATTGATTGGCGAATTATTTTAAAAATGATTTAATCTCAATCGTTTATCAAAGGAGTTATATTGGCTGAGATTAAAATTGACAAAACACATTTGGAGCATTAGATCAAGATGACACGGATGGCGTTTCACGCGTTTCTTCTTTACACATGACAAAATCTGGGCGGTCCATCTCTGATTCAATGGACATGACTTAACCATAAGAATTGAAAGCTTGGCATTTCATCTCAATTGTTAATCAAGGATCAAACGCCAAATCCGACTGTTACGCCCAAATTTGCTATAAATTGAGATGTTCTTTGACGATGTAAATGATTCTGGAATGTTTTCAAACTGTCTAGACACCACCATCCTTAAATCTCTCGCTTTCTTCTTCTTCTAGAGACTTTTTCGCGTCCACGGAGGGGTTGAAAGGGAGATTTTGTCAAAAGAATAGGAAGAATTTGCCTTTTGAACTGATAACATGCAATCTTAACACACAAAAACATGATTATTAATGCAAATTAAGGCATAAAGCATTCCAATTTTATGCATGTTATCATACTTTGAGTGCATTTCTATCATTTCATGCAAATTTAAGTTATAATCTCAAAATGCACTATTTTAGAGATAATTATGCATAATTAAGAATATATTTTAGAACAGATTATTCCCATCTAAATTTGATATTATAATAAGGTTTTTAATGATAAATAATAAGAGAAAATGTTTATATACACTCATTTATTTTTCTAAAGTTTTGTTTTTAAGAAGAAATGAGTGTATTTTTTAAATAATAATTTATTCTCTTGTTATTTAAATATTTTGACTTTTAATAATGATAGATAATTGAATTTCTGATCCAATGAAAAAAATTTGGATTAATTTGGAGTTGTATTTTGAAAGTTATGATATTTCTAATTTTTAGGGATTTTTCTAGATTTTTTCTAAAATTTTAATGAATTTCTAAGGATTTTCTGGAGTTAAAAATCGATTTTTCTAATTTAAAATTGAATTTTCAATTTATTGTTAGTGCGCAGGTGACATGGCGCAATCTGAAGCGTCCGATCAATCGCGATCGACGACGTGGCAGCACATGGAGCATCCGATCAAGCGTTAAATTAAAACCGTCGATCGTCACTTAAGTGAAGGGGTACGCGGAGCTTTGTGATTGGATGACGATTCATATTTCAAAACGTTTAAATCTCAGTCGTTCATCAAAGGAGTTATAACGACTGAGATTAAAACGCATCCGATGGACTTTTGTGGACATATGGAGACATCGCATACGTTCAAAGAAGATCAAACGACAGACGTTACGCGACGATTCAACTTCACACTATCATGTGGCTTCATCTAGGTGCTCCATTTGCGATCCAATGGTCAGGACTTAATGATAACATGCTAATTAGATATGATAAAACATGATTATTGATGCATATTAAGGCATAAATGATTTCATTTATATGCATGTCATCATATTTATGAGTATTTATCTATCATTCCATGAAAAAATCATTATAATCTCAAAATACTTTAAATTAGGGTTAAATATGATGAATTAAAGATAAATAATTTTATAATCCATCTTTATTTGAGATTAAAGGTGTTTTTGAAGTTAAAATAATGAGAGAAATCATTTTATAAATATTTATTTAAATTTTCTTAAGTTAAAATCTTTAAGAAATAAATGTATTTGTGAAATGGAAATTAAAACTCTGATTATTTATTAATTTTGACTTTTTAGAATGATAGATAATTAAATTTCGGATCACATGAAAGAAATTTGGATTAATTTGGAGTTATATTTTGAAAATTATGAATTTTCTAATTTTTAGGGATCTTTCCTGATTTTTCTAAATTTATTTTTGAGTTTAAATCGTTTAAAACAATTAAAAGGAATAAAAGGGGGGTTATTTTCGCGCGGGAGCCACGTGGATGCGACGTGGCGCGCAAGGCCACGTGGCAGAGCCACGCGTACCCACGCGAGCGCCTGCATGGTGCGGAGGTGACACGTGTGTATATTCATATTTACTCGTAAAATAGGGTTATAGTACATATAAGCATCCCGATTATCGGAACTTTCTAACCTTATATTTCGTCGCACCTTATATACCTGCCCGTCTCTTTTATTTTTACCGTGTGGGACTATGTTGCACGTTTTTTTTAAATGCAAGCGACGTGGATTAACGCGAGGCATCGGATCAAAGGCGCGTGGATCGCATGGACTCGAGGTCCACCAGATCACGGATCAAACACATGCTTTAAATTAGGAGTAAGTGAAAAGATCGCGACCGTCCATCAAAGAGTTATAACGGTCGAGATCTTTTCGCGATGAAAGGCATCAGAAGCAGCGGATGACAATCCAACGACGGCGATTTCACGCGTTTTATAACGCATATACACGTGGCATCATCTGAGTGCTCCATCGGAAATCGGACGATCACGACTTAATCATAACAGTTCGTTTCATTAGAACCGTCGAATAAATCCAATCGAACGGTTACTCCCAAAAACAGTATAAATAGAGATGTTCTTCCGATTTGCAAAGCATTCGAGAGCAATCAATCAAATTGATCTGTTTAGACACCCACTCTCTTGAATCTCTCGATCATATCCCCTTCTAGACTCAATTTCATGTTCACGGAGGGCTTAAGATCGAGATTTGGCCGAAAGAAGAGGAAGAAATCGATGCTTGAACTCATGATCGTGGTTTTTCGGGTTTTTGATTAAAAGTCTTGATCCGACGATTAATCGGGTTGATCCAATCGCAATCTTGGGTTAGTGGAGGCAGTTTTGCCTAATCTTTCATCAACTCATGTTTAATTTTCGTTTAGATTAGTTATTTAGATTTAATTTCGTTTAAATTTGGCTAAAATTATTCTTCCGATTTTCGGAAATCACTCCCCACTTCGATATTCAATTTCTCTGCGAAATCAGAGTCAAATTCGATGATTTTTTATTCCGTGGAATCGTCTTGAAGTTCTCTTTCATAATTTACTATTTTCCTCAATTTCTATCATCAATTCATTGTCCGATTTGATTAAATATCGAAGAGAGCATAATAAATTTCCTTAATTCCAAGTGGATTCGACCCTTATTTACCATTATACCCTTCAATTTGAGATATTTTCATCAAATTGGTAAGTTTGGACTTTGTTTTGACGCGAGACCGTGTGAAATTGACAACCTCGCAGTCTTGTCTCGTCAATGAGGCTTGACACGCTCTCCAAGTTTTAGACCAAAACCATGATTGCAGCATAAGATGTTGAATTAAAATAGTTAACAAAGTTGAAGCACCAAGAATACATGATCTCATCATCTATTTTAGGTGATCCTATCATCTAGTATAGAATAAAATTCATACTTACATGGATCATTTGAATGAGTTCTTCAACCCTTCAAGCGCCCAACCTCTAGAGGTATCCACACAGTCTCCAGACAATCAGATATCTTCTTGAGCACTCGTCACCACGAGAGGAAGAAAAGAGAGGGGGGAATTTCCGCAAGGCTTTCATGGACACCTCTAAGGAACCACAAAGACCAACTGACTATTGGCCAATCGGTCTGGACCAAGACCGTCAGTCCCTTAAAATGGGCATTTGACAGTCTCGGTTCCGATTCGGTCTGGTCCACTTCATGCATTCTGTATTAAACCAAGTTGAAAAAAATTCATTTCCAGATTTCTACACTCTCAAATAGGTCTTCACTCTTCAAACCCTCGCGCTCAAGCAGTGACGCTCTCATTCGGTGATTTTGGTTTGCTCTTCTTCTCCTAGGTCCTTCAATAATCTCTCCAAGAATTCGCAGCACCATCGCATTCTTCTCAAATCAATTATGCATAATAAAGAAATCATTCTTCTCCAGTCACATATATTGATCGCGAGCTGCTAGGAGACATTGAGAGCTTCCATTAGGAGTTTCAAAATCAATTTATAGGTCTTGTTTTTTACTTCAGAATCAAGTTCATAGCCTCTATCACTTTTCATTTTGTTTTTTTTTCAAACTGCAACATTTGTCTTCTAAATTATTTCATATTTTGGATTTCTTTGAATCCATATTAGGATTATATGTTTGATTGGGGACTACCCGAGGCCCATGTAGAGGTGGACCCTCCGCACAAGATAGTAGATTAGTATGACAAAGATCAAACCCTTTGCACAAGATAGCAGACCTGGCTATATGAATAAGTCCTAAATCGCATTAAGTCCATTTTAAAAGGGGTGAAGTCTGGAGAAACTTTTTCAAGGTTTTGAAAGAACGTTCATCAATTACACCGACTGTATCTCTCTGTCAACTAAGTTTGCCAATCCAATTTCCTGTTATGCGGCTAGGGTACTCATGAATGAGGTAGATCGTCAAATGGAAATCAAGATTGATAGGAAAGTTAAATGGATTTCTCTCAAAATTTTATATACCTCTCATTTATTTAACTTTTTTTACTCCTGTTGATCAGTAAACGGAGTGGTCCGGCCACTCCGGGTTGGACGCCGAATTCAACCTCAATCTCACGTGATGTGCGTTCCCTACTCATTCCCCTTCACTTCTCTCTGTCTCTCCCTCTCTCTCTAATTTCTTTCCCGTTCTTTCTCGTTCTTGCTTTTCTCTCTCTCATCCCCACTTCACTTATGAGGTCAGCTGATGTAGGCAGCGAGGACCCGCTAGGTCTGCTATCTTGTGCTAAGGGTCCGACCTTGGTAAAAACTGATCAGGCAGACCCTACTAGCTTGTTCGGAGGGCCCGACCTTGGTCAAAACTCATCTTGGCAAGAATTCCTTTAAAATTGAGAAGTAATGTAGAAGTTATGTAGGTTCACAGACCTCTGCAACACCATCAATCAGGGAAAAAACCTAAGTGACTTTCTACAGCCAAGTAGTGAGTTTTAGAGTGACCGGGAAGGCAAGGAGTGTGACTCTTCCTCCGTCCTTCTCATCAGTTGCAGGGTTTGGGGGGAAAATTCAATGAGAGAGTGGAAGATTGGTCAATATGCTCCCATTGGCAGCCATGTCATCACTACATCACCATCATTATCAATCCGATTCCATTTTACTTCTTAAGTTTGCAAGCGGTTTGGTACGAACGAAGAAATTTTGAATAGCTTGGCCGAGCCAACATGCATCCCTTTCAAAATTTTATAGTTGTCTCATTCTTTGTCACAATGAGATCGGAGAAGGGTTGTATTATCATCACCATCATTGTCATCATCATCATCATCATCATCATCACCGACAACATCTTCATCATCATCATCACCGAAAACTATTGTATCTTTGTCTCCGTATTCATCAAAATGAGAAAAAGAAGGGTCGAATGGCATTTGATACACTTCAAAATCATCTTCATCATTAGTTGGGTTTGTTTTATTCTGATTAGAACTATAGTAGTTCATCTGATTCTTCATGATAAATAAGGAAAAGAGGATAATGATTCACTGATGTCCTCACTTCCATCACCATCATCATTATCATCATGAAGTTCAATTTCAATAGAGAAAAATATAACGTCTCCTGGTTCTTCATGAAAATTGACAAAAGATAATGATGGTTGAATGATGTGTCATGAGACCCATCATCATCATCATCATCATTATCATCACTATCAACAAGCTTAGTTTCAGTAGGAAAATATAGTCGTTAATTCCAAAATTGTTTTTGTTTTTAATCAAAATTGATTTTTTTTTTTAAAATTGTCAAATTGTGACATATGCTATTATATGGTATGATTGTGTTAGGTTCTTTTCCTAAGATTTCTGAACTCTTGTTTTCACATTTCTAATTATATTCTCTCTCCTAATTCTTTTATTTATTCTTCACCCTCAAATATATCTTGTTAAAGTCATACTCAAGCATATTGTGATGAATAGGGTTGGGCAGTCCCGGTCACCTTCCAGTTTTTGGCATACCATTCGGTCCAAATCTTAATTCAGTCTTAGTCTCGGTCTTGGTCAACCTTGGTCACAGTTCAGTTCGGTCTTAACTTTGGTCTCTCTTGACCATGGATATTAGTACCTGGACAAAGATAAACATATCAACGTCCATTAATAAAAAAAAAAGAACTTTCATAGTCAGAAACCTTACCAATGATACTTACTGATTTGAAACAAAGAAGAAGAAAGCATAATAGCATAAAAATTAGTTTGCATCTTCACCAAATTCTTCTTCGTCACTATCTACTTCATCCTTTTTACCCATGATTTTAAGGTCATCAAAATAGATATAGTTACTGGAGATAATTTCCCCCTTTTTTATGTTACAATCCCCCGTCTTGATGAGAAAAGACTCTCTAATGGAGAGCTCGAAGCACAAATTAAGAGAAACCCCTTTGCTAACATTACAAGTCATGTATATTTTTCAGACCCAATCTTATACCACCATTGTAGAGCATCAAGACGAGAACATTCAACTTGAGAGTCATGAAAATAATCAAATATTTCATAAGATATTAGTTTTTCTAAAAAGATGTTTATGTCCTTCTTCCTTTTGTGCTTCATCAATTCAACTATCATTTTCGAACAAGTTGTAGAACTATTGGATAATGGCTTACTTTGTGACCAAATACTCGATACTGGTGGGGTAGGCATGAATTGAAGCGAATGCTTCAAAGTCTTTGTGATATAATCTTGCTCATCAGTTGGATATATTTAAATTTCAAAGATGGATCTAGCATTGTAGCAATAGGAAAGGTTGGCTTTCTTTTTACCTGTGGCTCGTATTTAAGTAACTTTGTTTTCATCGCAGTATATGCTCCATTGAGTACTATTGATTACTCTATGTTCATTGTTCTTCCCATTACACCTTGAGAAGGATTACCTAAGGCAAAAATTGATGTGTTCAATTGATTTAACAAAAGATAAAAAATAGAAGCAACATTAGGCGATGTAATGGCCTTTGATTGAGAAAACATCTCGGTGGCCTCCTAAAAAGCTAGAAGTTCATATGCAAAAATCTTAAGAAGATCCCACTTTTTCATTATGATTAAATAAATTCCTTTACCATATTTAAGACAAGTTGTTGCCATTGCATTCAACACCTTCCTCTTGTCCCATGCTGTCTTAATCATGACATATGTCGAATTCCACCTAGTGGGGACATCTATGGTTAATAAGTTTTTATTTGAAATTTTATACCTCTCACATCATTCCTTATACTGATGAATTCTTTGTGGTGTACTATTTTTCCCAAGAACAAGTTTTCGAAGCCGATGAAGAATTGCTCCAAATAGTCTTTGTGAAGTAATTTCCACTACATCTTCTTCACACTTTTCATCATCCTCACTTTATGAACATAATGAAGTCAACGAGGAATTACCTAATTCCTTCAAGCCTCCTTGAACAGCTAGGTTGAAAACATGGGCCATACATGGCATATGGAATTGCTTGGTAAATATTGATCCATTCTCACTCAATAAAATTTCTAAGCTTGCCACCATTGTCTTGTTATTACTAGCATTATCTATTGTGATATAAAAAAACCTAGCAAAAATTAAAATTCATGTCTATATATTTAAGATTGAAAATAAAAAAATGATAAAATGTTACTTACCTTTTCAGTGATATCATACTCTTCCAACACACGATGCACCAACTCTGCCAAAATTGTACCAAGATGTGAAACACCCAACTCCTCAACAATGAGAACTTGTTCATGAAGTCTCCACATATCATCAATCTAATATATTGTGATCCCAAGTATTGCCACAATATTTCTAGTTATCCAAGTGTATACTGTAAGGGACACCCTTTCAATTGGTTGAAGTAATTCTCTTACCTTATCCCTTTCATCTTCAAATAGTTTCTCCATCCCTCCTCGTCTGGAATCCCTGCTTCGTCATGTACTAAGTAGTTGCAAAATTGTTTAAATTGAGGATGATCAAGTAGCGTAAAAGGTGCATCTGTCTTAACAATTAAATCTATGCACTCTTTCTTTGTCTGCTCTGAATTCTTGTTTGAAAATTTAGAAGTCTTCGAGGAATAGCATGTTAAAATATTAGGAGCATTTGATGGCCTTAGTTGCTTATAAATCTCAACATGAAATCTTTCCAAGAGCTTCCATAACTTGATTGTGCTACTACTTTTGTCCCTCTTCACTTTTATCTGTTTCAATGGGGTGGCTACCTTGAAAATTTTGCAAAGATAGTCATCGTCTATGATCTTCATGAAATGTACTAAGACTGGTGAGGCTTTTCTTCGTTGAGAAGAGCTTGAAGTAGTAACATTTGTAGAAAAAAATGTTGATGCATTTTTTGAGTCAATCTAAAAGAAAAAATATAATATTAGTAAGCTATAGTCATATATTTTTTAGAGATCAATGTAAAATAAAATATACCTCATCTCCAATTGATTCCATTGATGACTATCTAAAACACATGTTAAAAAAATTAGATTTAAAAGGAAAAAGTTAATTATAAACAAACGTGGTCCATCCAAAATTCCAAAATTCCAAATATCTAATTGGATTTTAATTTCTATCAGAGAAGAGGGAGGTTAGGAGGCTGAGAAAGCAAGAAAGTGAGAGATTACAAGGCTGAGAATTAGAGAAGAGGGAGATCTGAATATGAATGTTGAGAGTAGATGTCGTAAAGCAATAGAAAACATATTAAGGGAAACATATATATTGAAAAGAGAGATCAAGTGAGATCAAGATAAAATATTGAAAGGAATGATTAAGAGAGAGATTAAGAATAGGAAATTAAAGGGTAACGGAGTGATTGGAAGAGATTAAGAAATGAAGGGGAAGACCCAAAAGTAAAGACCGAGAAAAGATATTGAAAGAGATAAGAGAGGCGTTGGAAGAGAGATATAACAATTGAGACAAAACTGAGAGAGAGGCTGATAAGACATTGATGAAAGGATAAATTAATAGGGACAATGATAAAGGAAATAGTGGAAGGTCAGGGAGCTGGGATTGGGTCAACCCCAAATATGCTTGCCTAGGTTGTTGTCTAGTTCATCTCCCAAGTTTGTACTTTTTACTCAATGTAGATATAGCACTGTCTGAGTTATAATAAGCACTCGGTGGCAAGAGGGATTGGGGGGAAATCAATTATTGTAGAAGATAAAAAGCGTTGTCGGGTTGCATTAATAACCACGAGATCTAGCAACAAGCGAGAACCTGAAATTGATTGGCTAGTGCAAATTGAAACTACAAGGCAAAAGCCTTGATAATGAGTGGAAGGTAGGAAAAAGTAAGATAGTGGCAGAGAAAATTGACCACAACTAAAGTGCAGGGGAATCTTTTCTCTCTCTCTCTCTCTCTCTCTCTCTCTCTCTTTTAGCATCTGCAGTAAAAAGGCTTCAGTATCTAGCTAGTTCTGCGACAGAAATGATACCCTCAAAGAGGCGATTGCCGACAAGTCCCTTTCTCCTATCCCTCCGCTACTCACCAAAAAATTATTGCCACAAAGGCAGCCACCGTCAATGTTGACCTTCAAAGGGGGAATGAATCCACCAAAGCCCCATCAATTTCGAGGCTTTCGTTCTCAAGAAAGACACAACCACAAGCTTCCCTCCCCCACGATGATTGAATCCGATGGAATATCTCTTTGTTTTAGACAGCCCTCAAGAGGAGTTGTATCCCTCGAATCATAGCTTCTCCCTTAAAGAAAAGCTATGTGGGGCACTTGGCCCGATGAGAGAAGCCTACAGAGGCTGTGACAAGTTGGCGATAGAACGATTAAATGCAGAATTTAGAGGAGGGTTTGGACTTACAAGGTTTGGATCACACAAAAAAACTCATATGAATATCAAGAACACACTCAGTAAAATCGTACTACCGCTCACTCACTTAGGCATTACATTAAACACTTATTTATAGAAAAAAGAAGGAGAAACCGTCGTAACGGCCTTTGTCCACGTGGCGCGTGCATCACCGTCATACCTCCATGATGTAACGGCTGAGATTAAGTCTTCTGTTTTAAAACTGACGATGACGCTCCTACTGTGGATGTGAGGATGGACGGCCGGATCAATTGCTAACAAACTCTTCCTTGATCCATGCCTCGTTCATCATCGCGACGCCCAATTTCTCCCAAATTTCCTCAAATTTGATTCGTCCCAATGGCTTTATAATGGAATCCGCTAGCTGCGATTCCGTCTTCACGTAATCAACTTCCACGTACCCTTTCTCCATGAATGAAATGGAATTTTGTCTTGATGTGTTTGCTTCGTCCGTGCTGGCTTGGATTCTTGCTCAAAGCAATAGCTGATATATTATCAACCACTAACTTAAATGGTCTCACCTTAATTTTTAGTAATTCTTCAATGAATCGGACGATCCATATGCCTTGACAAGACGCAACAGATGCTGCGATATATTCGGCTTCACATGACGATAGTGCAACCACACTTTGCTTCACTGTGTTCCATGTGATAGCAGAATTTCCAATAAAAAACACTTGACTAGATGTACTCTTTCGATCATCACTATCTCCAGCAAAATCACTGTCACTAAAACCCTGAATTGAATGCTTCTTCTTACCTCTTTCATATCTCAATCCGAACGATGATGTTCCTTTGATATATCTTAGAACCCTCTTTGCTCAATTCATATGTTCTGAGCTCGAATTGTTCATGTACCTCCTCAGGTAATTCACATTGTATGTTAGATCGGGTCGAGTATTTAATAAGTACCTGAGACTCCCTATCAGACTTCTAAACTTTGATGGATTCACTTCATCTTTTCCTTTTTCTATCCCCAATTTAAACCGTGCTTCCACAGGAGTTCTCACTGAATTGCATTCATTCATTTTGAATGCATGAAGGATAGTTTTAATATGGGACTTTTGGTTAAGCCAGATGTAGGTTGCTTCATGCTTGATATCTATTCCAAAATAGGAACTGAGAATGCCCAAATCTGTCATTTCGAACACCTGTTTCATGCTTTCTTTAAATTCCACAATTTTGTGAGAATTCGACCCTGTGATGATCATATCATCCACATATACTCAAACTATGATTCTTTCTTGCATCTCTGCTGTGTAATATACACCATAATCACACTTGCTTCTCACAAAGCCTTTTTTGAGTAGGACTTCATTTAACTTTGAATTCCAAGCTCTCGGGGCTTGTTTTAACCCATACAAAGCCTTCTGCAATTTCAGTATGTAATCCTCCTTCCCTTTTTCTTTAAAGCCCTCAGGTTGGGTTATGTATATAGCCTCCTTGATTTCTCCATTCAAGAAGGTGGTTTTAACATCCAAGTGATGTAATTCCCACTTTTCTTGTGCATCAATTGCAATGAAGATACGGATGGATTCCATCCTTGCAACAGGAGAGAAAATTTCACCATAATCAATTCCTTCCCTTTGAGCATATCCCTTTACTACCAACCTTGCTTTATACCTCAAGATTTTTCCCTTGTTGTCCTTCTTCACTCGAAACACCCATTTAACCCCAATTGGCTTGATATTTCCCTGTGGTTTAACCATTGTCCACGTCTTATTTTTTAAGATTGCTGAGATCTCTTCCTTCATTGCTTCTCTCCATACTCCTTGTTTTATAGCCAAGGAGTAAGAAGATGGTTCCTCGGGGAAGGGAAGACAAAATTCACTGCACAAAAGGTTAGTCTCATCATAGATTGACTGTATGGATCTATACCTCATTGACTCTTCTTCTTCTGAATCGTCTGATTGACCGAGATCTCTCTCTCTTGACTCATTCATCACTGATTGTTCTCTTTTTTCCTCAGATGAATCTCTTTCACCTTCTTCTAATCCTTTGATTTTAAGAAAATTTGAAGAACATAAAGATAACTTTCCCAATTTGCCTTCTTCACTGATCTTGAAGATCTTTTTCTCGTCGAATATCACATCTCTACTGATGTGAATTTTAAAAGTACCAGGGTCAAGGCATATGTAGGCTTTTGATCCGGCTTCATATCCCATAAATAGCATACATTTGCTCCTGTCTTCGAGTTTTGAGAGTCTTCCAGTGGCTTTGACAAATGCCATAGATCCGAAAATCCTTAAATGACTCACACTCGGTTTTCTCTTATTCCACTTCTCATAGGGTGTCTTCCCTTTCACTCCTTTTGTAGAAGACCTGTTAAGCACATATACATAGGTACTAACTGCCTCTCCCCTTAACATACTCCTTTAACATACTCCTCACTGAGCCCATGATAGTTCTATTTTTTCTCTCAACCACACCATTCTGTTGTGGGGTATAAGGGGCAGTGAGTTGTTTCTTAATCCCACTTTTATCACACAACTCTTTAAAATCCTCAAAGGTGAATTCTCCTCCTCGATCACTTCTAATACATTTTATTTTCACTCCTTTCTCAGGTTCTGCCATCGACTTAAATCTCTTGAACTGTTCTAAAGCCTCTGACTTCTCCTTAAGCAGAGCTACCCACATACACCTCGAGTAATCATCCACAATTTAGAAGAAATATATCTTTCCTCCTACTGTTTGTGGACTTATAGGTCCACAAATATCCATATGAATCAATTCAAGGACACTTGAGGCTCTGTATGATGAAGATAAGAAAGAAGCTCTTGAGTGTTTACCTGATATGCAGTGAGCACAAACCTCATTCGGGTTTCGGAATTGAGGTAAACCTTTCACTAGATCTCCTCTAATCATTTCTTGTAGAGTGTAGAAACTCTGATGGCAGAATCTTTTATGCCATAACCACGCTTCACTTGCTTCTTCTTTAATCAGGTCACACCTCTCATTGATGTCGATCTTCATCTTGTACATGTTTCCCGAAGTCTTCTTCGTTTTTGTGAGTAATCTGCCAGCCTTGTCATGAATAGTGAGGAAGCCACTGCTCATGGAGGTCTTAAAACCTTGGTCATCCAATTTTCTGAGGCTTAGGATGTTAGTCTTTAAGTCAGGTAAGTAAAGAACATTATGAATTAACAAGATTTCACCATTCTTAAGAGTAATAGAGATGTTACCCTTGCCTTCATATGGAATTGTAGATCCATCACCAAATTTTACTCTACCTTTCATATTTTCATCGATGTTATGAAAGAATGCCTTCTTACCTGTCATGTGACTGATTGCTCCTGTATCAAGATACCACATACAATCATTATGTGGATCGTTCATTCCTTGTAGAAGTAATTCTCCACACTCATCAGATACGACCATCATGAGGGCCAATTCTTCTTCGGTTTCCTTAGTGACATTTGCCTTCTCCTCTTTCCCTTTCTTCTTTGTATCTGAATAACACTCATCAGCAAAATGACCCATTTTTTGACAATTATAACACTTTATCTTCGTCTTGTCAAACGGTTTTTTCTCTTCTTCATCTCTGTCATTCTTGGAGAGTCTGCCTCGTCCACGACCTCTTCCTCTTCCTCTGTTCGAACCTCTTCCTCTTCCTCTTGAAGATGATCCCCGATCTCTCTTCTTGGATTGATTGAAAGCTCGAGCAAGCAAAACTTGATCTTCTTCCCTCGAATCTCTTTCTTGGAGTCTCAATTCATGCACTCTCAAAGACCCGATCACCTCATCAATGCTCAGTCCTCTCATATTTCTGAATTGTACAAGAGAAAAGGTTAGATATTCATACTTCACCGGCATTGTTGAATTCTTGAGCCATTTCAGTCTTGAAGGTCTCTATGACATCGGACCTTGACCCTGTGACGATTAAATCGTCAACATAAACACCAACAATCAACATCTCACCATCGGACTGTTTGAGATAGAGAGACTGCTCAAAATCACTTTTGATGAACCCGAGAGAGAGCAGACAGGAATGAAGCTTGAAATACCACGCTCTTGGAGCTTGCTTCAAGCCATAGAGGGCTTTCTTGAGTCGAAGGACATGTGCTTCTTTCCCTTTGACCAAAAAACCCTCGGGTTGCCTTACATAGATAACTTCATCAATCTCCCCATTGAGGAAGGCAGACTTGACATCAAGATGATGAATTTTCCAATTCTTTAGTGCTGCCAAGGCAATCAAGATCCGAATTATTTCAAAACGGACAACTGGAGCATAGATTTCATCATAATCTATCCCTTTTCTTTGAGAATACCCCTTAACCACTAAACAGGCTTTGTGTTTGATTACCTTGCCTTGTGGATTCTTCTTCAGTTTGAAGATCCATTTCAATCCAATTGGTGTACAATTGGTCGGGGTAGGTACCAATTCCCATGTTTCATTTCTGTCAATTGCTAACATCTCCTCTCTCATGGCCCTCATCCATACCTCTTCACAAGCTGCTTCTGCATAGGAGAGGGGTTCTTCACCCGAGAGGAGATTGACTTCTTCATCTTGGACGACCGGGGAGGTCTCAGAGTATAGGTCACTCAGAGATTTGTATCTTGGCGAGGGCATGTCACTTGAGGTAGTTGATGAGGAGTTGACCTCGGCTGAAACTTCCTCTTCTTCATCCAACGGTTGAATTGGATCTTCAAGAGCCTGATCTGAGAGAAAGTTAGGCAGAAAGGTGAGTGGAAGTGGGTTCTCACCTTGTGTCGACCAGATCCACTTCTCTTTTTCTTCAAAGATGACATCTCTGCTGATGACAACCTTGGAGCTAACTGGGTCAAAGCAGCGATATGCTTTTGATCCTAATTCATACCCAATGAATATCATGGGCATGCTTCTGTCTTCCAGCTTGCTCAGATGCCTTCTTGTCTCCTTCACATGAACAATACACCCAAAAATCTTCATGTGATCCACTGAGGGTCTTCTTCCAGTCCACTTTTCATGTGGAGTTTGACCCTTCAAGATCTTGGTGGATGATCTGTTGAGGATGTAGACGGCCGTGTTCACTGCTTCTTCCCACAATTCTCTTGGTAAGTCTTTTGCTTTCAACATTGCCCGAACCATGGACATGATCGTCCTGTTCTTCCTCTCAACCACCCCGTTTTGCTGAGGTGAGTAGGGAGCTTCTTTCTCCTCTAATCGCTCTCCCAAGTCTCTTAATTCGGAGATAATCCTGGTTAAATGTGAAGAGAAGTCACTTACCTTCTCATCTTTTTTCATTGCAAGGTTCTCAAATTCTCGCCGCAACGATTGGATCTTTGATTGAACAACATGATCTACCCCCACATGGAGTATCCTGATTGTTTCCCAATTCTCTTTCGCGGTTTTCATGACTTCCGGTTAAAAACTAATGGACTCTGAGACAGAATTTAGGATAGCCGAGAGAGCTTGCCGATCTTTCTTTCGGTTAGTCTCGGTTCCGGTGATGGATTCCCATAATCCGTGAGCTTCCAAGTATACTTCCATCCTCATCACCCACATACGGTAGTTCGTGGATGTCAGGGAAAAAATCAAAGACGTCACTGCTTCGATTCTTGGCACAAGTTCTTGAATCGCGGTGTTTGAATCACCTCCGGATGAACCTCCTCTCTTCGGCATTTTCACAACTTAGAACCTCAGGCTCTGATACCACTTGTTGGCGATAGAACGATTGAATGCGGAATTTTGAGGAGGGTTTGGACATACAAGATTTGGATCACACAAAACAACTCATATGAATATCAAGAACACACTCAGTAAAATCATAATACCGCTCACACACAAAGGCATTACATCGAACACTTATTTATAGAAAAAAGAAGGAGAAACCATCGTAACGGCTTTTGTCCACATGGCGCGTGCATCACCGTCATAAATCCACGATGTAACGGCTGAGATTAAGTCTTCTGTTTTAAAACTAACGATGATGCTCCTACCATGGATGAGAGGATGGACGGTCGGATCTACTGCTCACATGACACACTCATCCAAGTCTGCTTGCTTGCAGAGAGTGGAAAGCAGATTGAAGCGAGTCCAGAGAACATATTGGACATCGAGAAAAACTTTGAGAGAGAAAGAAGATGAAACAATTGGGGAAGAATGTGGAGCAACGATTAGGAGCGCTTGCTGCTTACCTAGATGGAGAGTTGGGAGAGCAGATCGGACAGAGTTCAGAGAACGTATTTGATCGTGAGAAAAACTCTCAAAGAGATAAAAAATGAGACGATTGGGGAAGAATGCAGAGTAGTGATTTCGAAGGCTTGCTGCTTACCTAATTGGAGAGTTCAGAGAGCATATTGATCACATACAATTTATACATGAATTTACATGATTATTAATGTAATTAAAGCATTAAATATTCTATTTGTATGCATGTTATCATATTTTAAGTACATTTCTATCATTTTATGTAATTTCATGATATGATCTAAAAATACATCATTTTATGGATAATTGTGCATACCTACACAATGTGATTCTAATCCTATTTATATTTAAGATCATTATTATGTTTTCACAATTAAATTATAAGAGAAAAGATTTTTATTTACACTCATGTATTTTTCTAAATTTATTTTATAACATACATGAGTGTATTTATTAAATTAAAATTCATTCTCTTATTATTTTAATACTATGACTTTTTATAATGATAGATAATTCAATTTATGATCCAAAAAAACAAATTTGAATTAATTTAGAGTTGTATTTTGAGAGTTATGAATTTTCCAATTTTTAAGAGTTTTTTAGATTTTTCTGAATTTATTTAACTCTATTTTTTATTTTTAAATAAGTAAAAAGAATTTTAAAAAAATGTTTTTATTTACCGCGCGTTGACGTGGCAAGGAGACACCAGATGGCAACTTGTGGACGTGTGTCCGTGTGACACGTGTACACGTATGCGTGACGTGTGTGCGTGACACGCGTGTGTGTGCTTGACACTTGTGCACGCGATATTCATTAGTGGTGAGAGCATCCATTAAGGATTTAAGTTAACCCTCTAATATGTCGTATCTTATATAGTGGATAAAGTCTTATATTTTATTCCGTGTGGGACTATGTTTCTTTATTTATATTTCAGGTGATGTGGTGCGGTGTGAGACGTCTGATCGTGTGATTTAATCATGTGCGTTGGATGTCACTTACTCATAGGGGGTATGTGGCGACATCTGATTAGACGACGATTCAATTGAATCAGCGTTTAATCTCAGCCATTCATCCTCGAGTTATAACAATTGAGATTTAACGCGCCCAATGGACACATCACTCATAGCGATCGTCCGATTAAGATCAAACGGATGAAATCAGAGCGACGCCCTAAACAAGAGGTGAGCGAACTTGGACAAAGACTGTTACATGCCCATTTTGAGAGACCGATGGTCTTGGTTCGGTCCGGTTGACAGTCTTCAGATCGGTCTTTGTCCATCCCTAGTGATGAATATTAACATATCTCTTGTTACACTAACATTTGTAGGCTTCCTTGAACATTGCTAGAAGTCTAATTAATTTAATGTCATGTTGATTTTGAATTTTGAATTTAATGCAAATAGTTTGATTTAGAACTCCAATATTTTTATCTAACTTTTAACCTATGTTTTAGATTTCATTTTATTAAAGAAATTATATTTTACTTGGTCTAAATAGTCACCTTCAATGGAATCAACTGGAGATGAGGTATAAAAATGTATGATAATAGCTTACAAATTATTGCCTTGTTTTCTTTCAAATGGAATCAAACAAGACACCAACATTTGTTTCAACAAATGCTACTAACATGAGCTCATCACAACAACAAAAAACCTTCCCAGCTGATAACATACTAATTAACCATGAAAATACATAACTATTAATACAAATTAAGGAATAAATCATTCCATTCTAATGCATGTTATCATATTTTTTAGTGTTTATCTATCATTCTATGAAAAAGTCATAATCTCAAAATGCATTAATTTAGGGTTAATTATGATGAATTAAGGATAAATATTTTCATAACCTATCTTTACTTGAGATTATAATTAGTTTTTAAGGTGAAATAATAAGAGAAATCATTTTATATACACTCAAATATTTTTCTATGTTTTAAAATCTAAAAGAAATAAGTGTATTTTTTAAATAGAAATTTAATCTCTTGTTATTTATTAAATTTGACTATTTAGAATGATAGATAATTTAATTTCTAAACCAATGAAACAAATTTGGATTAATTTGGACTTATATTTTGAAAATATAAATTTTCTAATTTTTAGGGATTTTTTTATTATAAATTTTTCTGAATTTTATTAAATTTTTAATGAATTTTTTGGGATTTTTATGAATTTTTCTGCATTTAATATATATTTATTTAATTTTAAATTAATTTTATAAGTGTGCCGGTGATGTGGCGCAATTTGGAGCGTTCGATCGTGCATTTAATCGTGACCGTTGATTGTCACATAAAGGCGGGGATACGTGGCGCAATCTCATTTGTCAGCGAATTATTTTAAAATGGTTTAATCTCAGCCATTGATCTTAGGAGTTATAACGGCTGAGATTAAAACCGATGAAACACATTTGGAGCGTCCGATCGAGATCAAACGGCGACAGTTCGATGCATTACTTCGAACGTGCACCACGTGACATCATCTCGGCAGTCCATCAGAGATCTAATGGCCATGACTTAGTTGTAATGATTTGCAATCATGCATTTTATCAGAGCCGTTGATTGAAGATTAAATGACGATCTAATAGTTACGCCCAATTTGCCCTATAAATTGAGATGTTCTTCAACATTGTAAAGCATTCCAGGGCAATTCGAGTAATTGAACTGTATAGACACCAAATCTCTTGAATCTCTTCCTTCCAATTGCTTCTAGACTTATTTCTGTGTCCACAGAGTTCATGAAAATGAGATTTTGTTGAGAGAATAGGAAGAAATCAGCTCTTGAACATCAACGATCGTGTTTTTGAAATCAGGAATAAAAGGCTTTAATCCGATGACTAATTGGATCAGTTCGAGCACAATCTTGGGTTAGGGATTGTGTTTCATCCTAATCTTCGTCCGTAAAGCTTTACGAATCGTAATTTGAGTCAATTTCAATTTTAATTTTTTACGATTTTATTTTTTAAAAACTTCTCTCTTGCTCATTCGACGATTTCTCCATGAATCTTTATCCAAATTTAGTGATTTTTGATTCCGTGGATTTGTCTTCGAGTCTTCTTTCCAAAAATATCAAAATATTAAAAAATTAATCCACATTTCATCGTCCGATTTGACTGACTTTTAAAAGATCCCTCGAAATTACCCTAATTCTCTATGAATTTGACCCTTATTCAGTACTATACTTCTTAATTCGTGATTATTTCATAAAATTGGTGAGTTTGGTATATGTTTTGACTCTTGACCGTGTGTTTTCAACGACCTCACGGTCTCGTTTCGTCTCTAGCCATGGTGCATTTTATGAAGATCACAAACGATGAGTATCTTTGTAAAATTTGTAAGGCAGCCACCCCATCAAAAGAGGTAAAAGTGAAGAGGGATATAAGCAATAGCACGATCAAGTTATTGAAGCACTAGGAGGAGTTTCAGATTAAAACTTACAAACAATTAAGGCCATCTGGTGCACATAATACTTTAATGGAATATTTTTAAAAGAATTCTAAATTTTTAAGTAAGAGCTTTGAGTAGACAAAGAAAAAGTGCATAGATTTAATTGTCAAGAGAGATGCACTTTTTACACCACTTGATGATCCTCAATTTAAAAGGTTTTGCAACTATTTCGCACAATATGAAGCAGGTATTCTGACAGAACAATTTGTGTGATGGTTGAAACAAATGATCGTCGGTAAATTTTTTTTTTTATAATTCTGAACTCATGATGATTTAAAGAATATGAAATCAAGTATAGTGATGAGATCAAGTCGAACGACAAAGAGCACGGTTGACTTTTATCAAAAAGTTGCCTTGGTCAAACTTAAGTTTAATTAGGGTTTAAAAGAAATGTACATGCTATTTTATTAGTGGAAATAATACTAATGTATGAGAGAAGATATTTTAACAATTTTGAAAAAGATTTGGAGAGGAAAAGTCAAAAGTCAGTGTCAAAGCGTTGACTTTGACATGACTTTGACTTCTTGTAAAATCAGAGAGGAAAAAGGTGAGAAAATATTACAAAAATTATACTTTCAGAAACTAAAGAGAAAGAGGAGAATTTTTATATAAAGATTGTGATTTTTAGAGAAGAATTGGATCTACTGTGATTTATTGAAAATTACTAGACAGAAAATTATCGAAATGAAGGTTTCGGCCAAAATCCTTAAATTGCTATTAATTTCTCCGATTCCTTCTTTGACCTACTTTCGGTGTTCAAGGGGCAATTTCCAAATATTTTCTCACAATGGTTGGGATTTGCTTGCCTCATTCCATGCACGATTGAGTCTATAACGCAAGAGAATAAAAAAGAACTTAATATCTTCCTCCAAAAAGGCTTAATTTCACGTTTAATCAAGATTAACATTTCCGTAAGAGTTTATATAAATTTATAGAAGAATTCCGGCTTGACATCCGGATCGTCCATTTTGCTTAAGGAGCTTGAACGGCTCAAATCAAACCAGGTAACGCGATAAGTGGGCCACGATCCCATGACGCGGGCTCTACTCTCTCCTTGATTTCTGGTGTTCGATCTTCATCAGAGCATCCATGGGCAGCCGCGTGTCACTCCACGATTTGCTGAATACAAAATTTAATCAGAGCCGTTAGATTTCACTAATTAGATCGATGGTTGCCAATTCGTCACGTGTCGTTCATCGAGATCTGGTGGACCAAAATCCACTAGATCAACGCGCGCCTTTTCGCGTGTTTGATCGGATGCTCCACGCGTTGCCACGTTGCCTGTGAAATAGAGACATAAGTTTAGTCCCACATGAAAGAAATTGTTGCCTATATAACGGGAAAGTATTATAAGCTTTTGCGTCACCTAATGGGCCTAGTACACCCCCCTTTATCTATCATGGGCCCACTATACCCGTGGGCCCAATAACTCATCCCGCTTAGTCCCTTGCGCCTCGTAGGCGCCCACGTGGGACCGTGTAGGCCCAGGCGGCAATGCCACCTATCCGCGTCATGCCACGTCAGCTCCGCACGGGTCCCACACTTAATTAACCCCTTTTTGCGATTTTTTTTTCTAAAAATTCTCGAAAAATTCCTAAAAAATCAAAATAAAAGAAAGAAAAATATATAAACTTCAAAAATTCATAACTTTCAATTTAAAAGGCCTTTTTGACTAAAATTTTCTTTATTGGATCACAAATTTCTTTTTCTTTTATCACATGCCACTTGAAATACAAATTTAAACAAGGAAATATGATGAAATCAAAATAATATTAATTTGACTTTAAAGGCCAAATTAAGTCAACCCCTTGAAGTTGACTTTGGATTCATCCCGTCATTCTCTTTTTCTAGTCATCAATTGAAGTCAAAATACAATCAAGAAAACTGATTAATTTCAAGTTTTTTGACCTTGACAAAGGTCAAATATTAATAAAGAACATAATTAACCGTAAATAATACAAAAATATGGACTTTAGTAAAAAGACATGCCAATGGAGAAAATTTCATAAAGCCCTGATAACACGCATCATAATTTTATAAAATAAGCATTAATATCAGTTAAATATTATAATATTTCAAGTTAAATATGCATGTTATCATATTCCTAGTAGTATGTCTGGAAGACGAGGGTTAGAGAAAGTATTTGAAGATGAATGAGACAAACTACGGGAGTTGCTTCGACCAATTGAAAGAGTTTCCCTTACAACAGTCACTTGGACAACAACAAATAATGAGGAAATACTTGGGATTACAATATGTGGGATTGATGGTAGGTGGAGACGTCAAGAAAGAGTGCTCGATGTTGAGGAATTGGGTGCATCACATCAAGGTACAATTTTGGCAGAGGTGTTATATCGTGTGTTAGAAGAGTTTGATCTCACTCAAAAGGTTAGTAATTTTTTTTAATCTTTTTTTCATTATCAATCCTCGATGCATGATTTTAAAAAAAAAATTGTAACGGGTTTTTGCAATCACAACTGATAATGTAAACAATAACAAGACAATGGTGGAAGGTTTGGAAAAAATGTCGAATGAAATGGATTGATGTTTACCAAGCAACGTCATGTTTCGTGTATGGCCCATGTTCTCAACCTTGTCGTTCAAGGAGCCTTGAAGGAGTTAGGTAATCCATCCTTGACTTTAGAATGTTCCGAAGGTGAGGATGATGAAGGGTGTGAGGAAGTTGTATTAGAAGTTTCCAATACAAAAGCATTTGGAGAAGTTCTTCTTCGGCTCCAAAAACTTGTTCTTGTGGAGAATAGTACACCTCAAAGAATTCCTCAATACAAGGAATTGTGTGAGAAGCATAAAATGTCAAACAAAAACTTGCTTATCACAGATGTTCCCACCAAGTGGAATTTGACATATGAAATGATTATAGTAGCCTGGGAGAAAAGCAAGGTGTTGAATGCAATGGCAACAAATTGTTAGAAAGATGGTAAAGAAATTTTTTTAGTCACATATCAAGAGTGGGATCTTCTTAAGATGTTTGAAGATCAACGTTTAGCTATTTGGGAGGTCACCGAGATATTTTGTAAGTCAAAGTCCACAACATCACCTAATGTAACTTTTATTTTCGACCTTTTATTAAATCAATTAAAAATATTAATTGTTGTGTTGGAGAACCCTTGTCAAGATGTAGTGAAAAGACCAATGAGCATAGAACAATCAATGACACTCAAAGGAGCATACAATTCGATGAAGGCAAAGTTAGTCAAGTATGAGTCACATGTTAAAAGAAAACCAATCTTCCCTATCACTACAATGCTTGATCTGTCTTTAAAACTTGAATATATTCCCATGGATGAGCAAGAGTACATCATGGAACATTTGAAGAATTTGCTTCACTTGACGTCTGCCCCGCCAACATCAAGCACTTGCACATAGGGTGAGACATTACTTAGTAATTCTACAACTTGTTAAAAAATTATGGTTGAATTGATAAAACATAAAAGTAAGAGGAACATGAACACCATATTAGAAAGGCCAATATCTGATGAAATATTTGATTATCTGCATGGCTCTCAAGTTGAGGGTTCTCATCTTTTTTTCTCTACAATGGTGGTGTAAAATTGGGTAAAAAATCCACAACTTGTGATACTAGCAAAGGGGTTTCTATCTGTTTATGCACCAAGTTCTCAATCAGAGCGTCTTTTCTCATTAGGACAAGGGATCATTACAAACAAAAGGGGAAGATTATCTCCAAGAACTATATTAGTTTTGATGACCTTAAATCTTGGAATTTTAAGGATGGAATAGATAATAATGTGGAAGAACTTGGTGAAGATGATGACTAATATTTCTTTTCCTCAAAGAACACGATCAATGTATCGATCTCCTATGATCTTTTCAAGGTATTATTGTTTCATGAAATGACTGATTTTGCTGGATTTAAACTCCTTTAGTGACCTGTATTCATTACAAAGAGTAAATTTTCAAATTTTCGAAATCTAATGATAACGCCCTTAGATTTTCACTTCGTGCAGACTCTTGATGTCATAATCGGTTATTTGCATCTTTCTTTTGAAAAAAAATTATTATAATTGCTTTTTCTGTTGTTATGTATATCTTCATCGCAAGCATCATCATCAAAGTCATTGTTGAAGTCATCGTCACCATCTGATATCAACAGCTATAATTTTTCTAGGATTATGCAATATGCACCATTTAGGCTTTCAAATCAGCCATGGCTGATTTTATACATACCTTGAGGACAAAATAATTTTCTAAACGATTTTACCATTTTTAATTGGATATTCATCTTCATGATCACAAGGGTCATCATTATCATCCATTGTTATCTATGACATAGTTATGATAATATACATTTTAGGAATATCTTGCTTCTATGATATTGTCTCTAAATTTATTAGTAATTAGCAGTTTTACCAATAGGCACACTTATATATATTACTTTCATAATACTAGAAGTTTATGATAATTGTAAACTATTTAAGTTTCTAAACTATTAAGTTTCTAAACTATTAAGTTTCTAAACTATTCTAAAATATTAAGTTTCTTCATGGCTAGATCCTTAGAGGTTGAAATTTCCAAGGGATACATCTTTTGAGAGATGTCATTTGAACTCTTAGAGCTGGCCACCAATTCTTATATGGATCGTGAGTTCATTCTGTCGGTTAAAAAAATTTCTAGAGTGGGAAAGTTTTTGAGATTTGAAACTAGTTTTTGATTGGTTTCTTGTTGCTACGTCTATTTCTCCATGGACATTTAGGTTTGGTTGGATTGTAGAAACTAATTGGCCCATGCTAGTTTTTATTTTTTGCCCTTTTAATAGTCAAATACTCTTAAAAAATTATTTAATGTACTTTAATTCATTTTTGACATAAAGGGAGGCTGAGTCAAAGAGACTGAAATTAAGACCAAACTGAACTGTGATCAAGGTTGATCGAGATCAAGAACAACACAGAGACCAAATTCTGGTTTGGACTGAGTATTGTGCCAAAAATTGGACCATGACTAAAACCGTTGAACCCTAGGCACCTCTATTATGGTTGTTTTCCCCCTCTTTATAGACTTTGAGAATATGAATATTTCACAAAAACCCTTATTATTATGTCTATATCACCAACGTCCAATGACCTTATGTGTGTGACCCTCTAGATCCATATATCTTGTCAAGTAATGACTCTATTGACCCAATAACACTTATTGGTCTTCCTTATCAATGTAATTATATCAAGATATAGATTAATTGGCTAAGGATTGATTTAACCCAATCGACAAGTTGAGTTGCCATCTCGGTGGGTGCCAAGTGACAAGCGATGACACGTGTGGTTGTTGAAACACACGATCATCGGTCAAAAAATATAATTATGAACATACGATGATTTAAAAATTAGAAATCAGGCATAGTGATACGGTCGGGTCAACTCCACAAAGAGCACGGTTGACTTTTATCGAAAGAGTTGACTCTATTTACTTAAGTCTATTTAGGGGTTTTTAAAGAAAGAAATATGCTATATAATGAATAGAAGTACTAATATATGAGAGAAGATGTTTTCGAATTTTCAAAAACTGTTTGGAGAACAAAAGTCAAAAGTCGAAGGCAAAGTGTTGACTTTGACTATACTTAGACTTTCTATGAGATCAGAGAAGAAAAAGGTGAGATAATATTACAAAAATTATATATAGAAACTAGAGAGAAAGAGGAGAATTGTGATATAAAGATCATGATTTTTATACCACAATTGAATTTACTACGATTTTTTAAAAGTCAATGGACAAAATCACCAAAATTCAGGTTTCAATCAAAATCCTTTAATTGACTAGTCAAATGATATCCAAATCTTGCAAATAACCTATGCATAGAAAGCTTACAATCAGGGGATTACAAAGACACCAAAATTAACAAATTTCACCTTCTATATTTATAGTAATAGCCCTCGAAAGTCAATGCCAAAATTCAGATTAGTTTTTGAACAGTAGCTGGTCAAAACACAAATCGGATATCCACGGAAAGCTGACTGAACAAGAAATTTAATGAAATTAAATTCGTTAGATTTGGACTTCAGATCAGGGAGAAATCCTTATTTAGAAATGAGCAAAAATCTATGATGAAATTAGGAGAAAATGAAGAATTTCTGGTTCTCAAAACTCTAATTACCTATGTAAACCTAATCTAAATGATCTAGAAAGTGAGGATTACGAAGGTATCACACTACTAACCTGATTGACGTGAAGATTGAGCCTCAAAATACTTTGATTGCTATAAATTTATTTGATTTCTTCTCCGATGTCATTTCCACGTTCAAGGGGCGATTACCAAACATTTTCTCACAATGTTCGTGAATTTCTTGCCTCAATCAATGCGTGATTGAGTCTAGGATGCAAAAGATTTTCCTCCAAAAATGCTCAATTCAACGTTTAATCAAGAGTTACCAATCCGTAAGAGAGAACATGAATTTATGGAAGAATTTCGTGATTTAAATCTGGACCGTCCAATATCTTAAAGGAAATTGGATGGCTCACATGATGCCATGTTGTGCGGGAGAAGTGGGCCACGATCCCCACGACGCGGCTCCACCTTATCCTTCATTTCTGTCGTTTGAACTTCATCGGAGCGTCCACAAGTCGCCACGTGTCACTTCAAGATTCGTCGATCGCGAGATTAAGTCCTAGCCGTTGGATCTCACTAATGAGATCAATTGTGGTGAATTTCTTACTTGGTTTTGATCGAGATATGGTAGATTGGATTCCACCAAATCAACGCGCATCGTTCGTGCTTTTAAATCTAACGCCTCACGAGCTATCACATCGCCTGCAAAACATGAATACACATTAGTCCCACATTGACAAAATTTAAGAAATGTTGTGCCTTTATATGGAGGGACTGCTTTATAGCTTTGCATCGCCCAATGGGCCAATGACGCCCCCCTATCTCCTATGCGATCTTCTGGGCCCACTATGCCTGTGGGCCAAACTTGCTTAGCCCACTTAACCCTATGCGCCACGTAGGCGCGGCGTGGGTCTGTGTTGGCCCAGCTGGCATTGCCACGTGGCTGCATTGTCACGTCAGCACTGCGGGGGTCCCCTGCCAAATAAACCTCATTCTTTTATTTTTGGCTTTTAAAAATCCTAAAAAATCAAAACAAATTCTAGAAAATTATGTAAACTTAAAAAATTCATAACTTCATTTCTAGAACTCCTTTTTGCATGAAATTTTCTTCATTAGATCAATAATTTGATCCTCTTCAAATCTATGTCCTGAAATAAAACATTAGACATAAAATAAGATTATGAGTGAATGAATTCCTAGTTGACTATCTAGAGTCAACTAGGTTAATTCCCACTTTTACTCTTAACCCCTTTTTTTCTTCTTTCCATCCTCTTTTTCAACCTTCATGCAATCACTTAAATCCTAAAATATTTAAAACCAAAAATTTTGAGATCAAATTCAAGTGGTTTGACCCTTAAGTGGGTCAAACACACTTAAAACACAAGCATGCTCAATTGATGAAAAATATGAAATTAAGTGATTTGGCCTTAATTTGAAGAAAATTTCATTTTAAGATGATAACATGCATCATATAGACTAAAATGATGCATAAAAAGTGTTTACAAGCATGTAAATGCATATAATGAGATGGATGTTATCACCAAGCTACACCATGTGTTGTGGAAGATATAGAGTATATAAGAACTCCTTCATGGAACCCTACCATCATTGGTTACTGTGTATGTATAATCCTTCATCTGCGCAAAGACTCATGAATGACTTAGGATATGGTTAACTATCAAACCCTAATCGATCACTCAATTTAGTTCTAATGTGAGTAAGAAATCATCAAGAACAACTTCTCTAATATTTCTGTTACCTTGGCCAAGGATTAATTGCATCTCATTCCATGAGTCGATCTCCTCATATACCAAGGGCGGATGATCCATCCTAACCACTCAATCACCTTCAAGGACTTCATGTGACATTTTGGAGATCCTGGTGGCTAGGATTTATAAGTCATAGTCAAAACACGATCATCCATTCACAAGATGTCTTTAGTGTCTCAAGTCAAAGGACCACGTACACAATCGTGACATGGAAAAACTTGACTAACAGTTTGACATAATACCATTCAGGGATTCATACTGATCAATTCAGTGAACTCTTTCTCCAAAGAACACCTACTATATATCCTTGGTGTCTCTACACCGATGGCCACAAGATCAACCATACTCATCATATGAGTCAAATCAGTTAGTGCTATTCTTTCTGGATAATTCGATGTCCTTCTCGAATATCCCACGAATAGGAATATTTAGAACTTATGTTTAAAGACCAGCGATTAGTGTATTATGATATCATCATAATTCACTTGATCATTGCATATGTTCATGGACTTCATTACAAACATCTCACAAGAATGACAATGAATAAATGTTCATTTTAATGAATATAAATGAAAGATGAAATCATGATTGGCTTACAGGCCACATAATATCCATCATCTTTGTCCCTCTTACGCACCATCATCTCCATCTCTTGTGCTTCTCTTCCATGGACGTGAGAGGGAGAAATCTCTTCTCCCTTTCTTCCTCTAATTTTCCCAACGCTTTATTTCTACCTCATTCTTCCCTTGCTCCCTAGCCTATCTGTCTGCAATGCCCCTCTCTCTCCTTCACCTCTCTCCCACTCTCCCTGGCTTCTTCCTCTCCATTATTCTCATCGGGGCAATTTATTCGCATACCCACATTTTTTTCCAGAGAGAGAGAGAGAGGAGAGAAGAGAGAGTAAACTAGAGAAGAGAGATTGAAATGGTTTAACCCTTTTTAGTGCGTGACTCAACGTCCGGTTTGATCAGAGAAGTTTGATCAAAGCAGTTTTGACGGGAGCAGTTTGACCGCGACAATTTGAGGAGAGAGAGAGAACCATATCAATGGACAAAAATGTTCCAATTAAAATGGTGATATCTCGTTATCCTGATCAATTCAAGGGCTGAAATTTCCTGGACTTGATCGTCATTTCAAGCTCTACAAATTTATTAGGCTGATTAAAACTTTGAGACAAAACAATTAGGGTTCTTGATATTTTCATTGTGTACTTTTAAAATTTCCGAGCCAGAAGGAAAGAAGGCAACACCTGATTGTTCATCAAGTATGGAACATCATTTTTAGTGAGTTTCTTCTCTTTCTATTCATTCCTCCTGTTGGATGGACGACACCAAGTTTGGGAAAAATATACAAGCCCTCACAAGTATGTTCTGATTAGAGAGCATAACTTCAGTGTGTTTCGTCACAAATCCTTAGATTGGAATTATTTTTCATCATCTTTTCTATTTCCCTCATCTTTTTATCAATAGTTTCACCATTCCAAACCCTAAAAAAAACTATTCCACCATTGACGAAACAATCTCGTGCAGTCATTGAATACACACAATCTTGTGTCAAAACAAGTTCCAAACTCACCAAATTAAAGATTAAATTACTACTTAAAGAGTATAGTGGTGAATAAGGGTCGAATCCATAGAGAAATAAGGGAAATTTTAAGATATCTTTAAAATTTGATCAAATCAGATAATGAATTGAGGTGAGAAATTAGGGATTTTAGTATATTAAGAAAGATAACTCCAATAAAAATTGACGGAATAAAAAATCACTGAATTTGGATTTGAATTCGCGAAGAAATCGAGATTTGAAATTGACAAAGAAATTCGATCGCAAAAAGTGATAAAAACCAAAATTAAATCTAAAATTATACTAATCTACAATTAAAAATGTAAACATAATGATAAAGGAAGATTATTTAGCATTAAAACACGCAATCTAACTTGAAGTCGTGCTCGAAATGATCGAATTCAAAATCAGATTCAAGGCTTTTCATTCTGCGATTTCAAAAATAAAGTTCGGTGTTCAAGATGTGATTTCTTCCCATTCTCTCAACCAATTCTTGATTTCAAACACTCTTCTGACACTAAAATGAGTCTAGAATAACTAGAAATCGAATGATTTTCAGATTGTGGTATCTAAACTGTTTGATTTGCTCAAAAAAAATCTAAGAATAGGTTTTCCGTCGAAGAACATTTCGAATTTTACAGCAAATTTGGGCGCGATCGTTGGATGTGTCATTTCAATTTGATCAACGGCTGGGATTAAATGTCATTTGGTGACTCCTCATCTTTAAGTCGCATCCATTCGATCTTCATCAGACGAATGCGATGAGACCACGTGTCCATCGGGCGCATTTAATCTCGATTGTTATAACTTCCCACATGCGCGGTTGAGATTAAATCATCTTTAAATCGAATCGTCACCTAATTATATGCCGCCACGTACCCTTGCAAGTAAGTGACATCTGAGGATCACAATTAAACCGTGTGATCATACACTTCTCGTTGCACATTGTCACCTCTGACTAAAAACAAACATTAATAGTCTCACATGGAATAAATTTGTACTATTGACGTGTATATAAGGACTAAGCATTTAATGGGTTAGTGTAATCCGTAATGGATGCTTAACCACTAATCACTCACACGCGCACACATGCGCACACACGCGAACACATGCGCACACACACGCACACACGCGCTTACGTGCGTACATACTTACACATACCTAAAACGCCACGTGGTGTGTTAAAAGTCATAAGTTTCCATCTGGCGACACTCCACCACATCAGTGTGCATTAAAAGTCCTCTTTGTATTTTTATTTTTATTCTTTAAAAATTGAAAATAGTTTAAATAAATTCATAAAAATTCTACAAAATTCTTGCAAATTATAAAATTTATAAGTTTCAAATTATAACTCCAAATTATCCCAAATTTGCTTTGTTGGATCGAAAACTCAATTATCTATCATTATAATAATTTAAATATTTAAATAACAAGAAAATAAATTATAATTTCAAAAATACACTCATCCTTCTTAGAAAATAAATTTAGAAAAATATATAAGTGTAAATGAAATATTTTCTCTTATCATTAAATCATGAAAATACAATTTATGATCTAAAATATAAATGAGAATAAAATTCTGTTATGAGAATTATACAAAATTATCCCCAAAATGCTATATTTTTAGATCATAACCTAAAATTACATAAAATGATAGATATGCACTTAACATATGATAGCATGCATATTAATAGAATATTTAATGCCTAAATTTGCATTAATAATAAAGTAAATTCATATATCAATTGCACGTTATCAACTATCAATCAAGGGTTTTCAATCTTCGAAAGGAGTTTGGAAACATTTGATTCATTCATTTCATTCCCATTTACATCTCCTTTCCTACATCAATCATCTCCGGTTTCTAAATATAAAACTACCAAAAAAATATTTCTTGATTTCAATCTTTTAACATTCCTCTCAATAGATTCGACCTTGATTCGCCACTTTTTTAAATCATAAAACTAATTCGAAGAGTTGAGTTTAATTTTTTGATACTTAAATGTGTTCATTCAACAATCAAATTTTTATGCTTATAAGGGTATAATGAAACTAATTTTGATGAAACAAAATCGTGCGGTCGTTGAATACACACGATGTCATGTCAAAACAAACTCCAAACTTACGGATTTAAAGATTAATTCACGAATTGAAGGGTATAATGCTAAATAAGGGTCGAATCTACGGAGAATTAGGGAAATGTTTTTGATATCTTTGAAATTCGATCAAATTAGACAACGAATTGAGTTTAGAAATTAGGCAATTTAGTATATTAAGAAAGATAACTCTAATAAAAATCCATGGAATAAAAATCAAGTGATTTAGATTACAATTCGCGAAGAAATCGAAGATTGAAAATGAGATAGAAATTTGATCGTGAAATTGATTAAAAACCAAAATTAAACTGAAATTAAACTTAATCTACAATTCAAAATGTAAATCTAATGCTAAATGATGAAAGATTAAGATGAAAACATGCAATCTAACCCAAAGTCATGCTCAAAATGATCCAATTAATTGTCGGATTTATGGCTATTCATTCTGCGATTTTAAAGACAAAGATGACGTTCAAGATGTGATTTCTCCTTATTCCTTCGATCAAATTCTGAATTCAAACACTCCTCAGATGTGGAAATGAGTCAAGAAGCTAAAGAAATCAAAAGACTCTCAAATTGTGACGTCTATATAGTTCGATTTGCTTGAAAATCTAAGAGTACATTTCCGTGGCGAAGAACATCTCAATTTATAAGTGATTTTTGGCGTAACTATTGGATGCATCGGTTCATTGCGATCAACGGTCAAGATCACTCGTCGATTGATGAATCGACCGGATTAAGTCACCTCTGTCTGATCTGAAATGGAGTGTTGAGATGCGGCCACGTCGCACGAGGAAGAGAAGGCGTCGTTTCGATTCATCTGTCGGATCTTCATTGGACGATCGCGATAAGTCGAGGGTCCATCGGGTGTGAATAATCATGACCGTTATAACTCCTTAGATGAACCGCTAAAATTAACTTCATTTAATCGAATCGATGTCTCATAGGATGTTGTCACGTACCCTTGAATAAGTGACATCCGACGCACGTGATTAAATCACGCGATCGGATGTCTTAAACAACGCCACGTCACCTAAAATAAAAGACAAAAGAACATAGTCCCACACGGAATAAATTAAAGGATTTAATCGTGTTTATAAGGTATATGGATTTAAGGGGTTAGCTTAAATCTGATTACGGATGCTCACACGTGTCACGCACACACACGCATGTCACGCACACACGTCACGCACACGTGTCCACGTGTCACATGCACACGTCCATGCGTCGCCACGTGGCTTCGCTCACCACGTCAGCGCGCGGTAATAAAACATTTTTGAATTCCTTTTTATTTCTTTTTAATTATTTAAAAATCGGAAATACAGTTAAATAAATTCAAAAAAAATTCCAAAAAATTCCTAAATATTAGAAAGTTCATAACTTTCAAAATATAACTCCAAATTAATTCAAATTTGTTTTGTTGGATCAGAAATTGAATTATCTATCATTATAAAAAGTCAAAATATTAAAATAACCAGATAATTAATTTTAATTTAAATAAATACAATCATGTATCTTATAAAATAAATTTATAAAAATACATGAGTGTTAATAAACATCTTTTCTCTTATCATTTAATCATGAAAATATAATTATGACCTCAAATATAAATAGGATTAAAATTATATTGTTCAATTATGCATAATTATCCATAAAATAATGTATTTTTAGATCATAACATGAAATTATGCAAAATGATATAAATATACTTAAAATATGATAACATGCATACAAATGTAATAATTAATGCCTTTATTTGTATTAATAATCATGTAAATTCATGTACAAATTGCATGTTATCAACCTTCACTTACCATCCTTTGTGAATCTGAGCATTGATGACTCTTCATCCCATTTCTCACTTTGTGTACTATGATTACTTACATCCTACCGATCATGCCTTCTCCCTTTACCTTATTTTTGAATCAATTCTCAAGTTGCACTTGGGGGGCAATGAAGCTATCTCATTGTAATGCAACTACAAACTTAGAGTTTGAGGCTCCAGTCAGGAGCAAGATATGGGTTTTGGTTCCTTGACTAGCCGATGCAAACATTCTTACATGAAAGTATGTATTTCCTTCAAACACAACCTCAATGAGAAAATTAACCATCATAAACCATGGGTGGTGGCTCATGGATTCTCTTAGACATGAGGGATTGACTACAAAGAGCCCTACTCTCCTATGGGTCTTTGCATCAACCTGATGTCTTCAACACCTTTCTCTTTGATGATCTCATTGAGCATGTCACCTCATCATGCTATTTATGATATGAAGTAAAACTATTGTACATGGTTTGGGGATTTCATCCAACTTATCCTCTCTCAAGAGTTAGCCTCTTGTGAAGTGGATCCTACAATTTTTTTTATCAAACTACTCTTGTTGGGTGTGTTACATTGTGTATGTTGATGACATCCTAATCATTAGGATTGATGACATTAGTATTACTTGTGTCAAGGCATGCTTCCATCAACACCTTACTATTTAGGATTTGGCACTCTAAAGTACTTTCTTGGCATCGAGTTTTCCAATCGACTAGGAAAGTTAGATCTTAACCAATAGAAATAGATCACTGATATACTAATGAAAATTGAACTTATTGGGAGCAAACCCCAATCATCTCCCATTGATAGTAAGCCTAATGTTTGAGATACTACTTCTCCTCTACTTGCAGATGTCCATTCTTATTATTGGCTTTTTGGAAAGCTCATCTATTTGACCATTACATGTCTAGAAATCACTTATATGTCTTGGGTTCTAATGACTGTTGGGTTCTGATGTCGATAAACTTTCAAAATTTTGATCAAAACATCAAATGCAGTGAAAAATATTGAATCAGATATTCAAAACACCAAGCCTCCAAGAACAAATGATCCTATCCTCTAGTATGAATGAGAAAAAAACACTTACAAGGTTTCCTTGAAAGAGTTCTTCAAGCTATTCAAGTGTCTAGCCTCTAGCGGTATCCACACGGTCTCCGCATGGTTGGATCTCCTCTTCAAAGCTCTTCACTAAGAGAGAAAGAGAAGAAAGGAGAGAATTTCCACAAGTCTTGCATGGGAACCTTGAGTTGTGGTTGTTCTCCCCCTATTTATAGACATTTGGTATGAGGTTTTTTCAAAAAAACCCTCATATGTATGTCTCTATCCACCAACATCTATAGACCTTATGTGTGTGACCCTCTAGGTCCATATATCTGACTAGTTAATAACTCTATAGACCAAATAACACCTTATTGGTCAACCTAATTAATTATCCATATCAACATATATATTAACTAATCAAGGATCAATTTAACCCAATCGATAGGTTGAGTCGTCAGCTCGTTGGGTGCCAAGCTATACCACGTACTCTAGGAGATATGGAGTATGTAAGAACTCAGATATGGAAACTTTCTATCATCGATTACGATGTATGTATAATCCTTTATCCACATGAGACTCATGAATGACTTAGGGTACGATCAATTGTCAAACCCTAATTGGTCACTCAAGTTAGCACTCATACATGTAGGAAATCATCAAGACCTCTTTCTTCGATATTTCTATTACCTTGGCCCAAGGATTTCATCGCATCTCATTCCTCGAGTCAATCTCCTCAAATACTGAGGGTAGATGATCCCACAATCATCTTCGTGGACTTCATGTCCTATCCAATATATGACATTTTAGACATCCTGTGGCTAGGGATTCGTAAGTCATAATCAAAACACAATCATCCTTCCAAAAGATGGCTTTGGTGTCTCAAGTCAAAGGACCACATACACAACCATGACATGAATCAACCTGATTGACAGTTAGGTAAAATTACCATTCAAGGATTCATACAGATCAATTCAATGAACTCTTTCTCCACAAAGCACCCACTATCTATCCTTAGTGTTTGATAACATGCATATTTAACTTAAATTCTTATCTTATTTAACTAATATTCATGCTTATTTTATGTGATTATGATGCATGTTATCATAGTTTTTATGAATTTTCTCCATTGATATGCCATTTTACTAAAGTCCATATTTATGCATTATTTAGGGTTAATTATGTGCTTTATAGATGTTTGATCTTTTGCAAGGTTAGATAAATGGAAATTAATTACTTTCCTTGATTTACTTTGACTTTAGTAGATGATTAGAAGAAATAATTTTAATAATAGAATGTTTGGATGATATGAAATCAATTATTATAAGGATCATTTAAGTTTATTTTGAATTAACCTTATATTCTTCTTTTAATTCATTTTAGATGACATGATATTAAAAAAAAAAAATTTGAGCTAATGGAGAAAATTTGAGTCAAAAAGGAGTAATATTTTTAAATATCTTGATTTATGAATTTTCTGGATTTTTCTGGAATTTATTTTGATTTTTATGGATTTTTATTCCTATAAAAAATGGCAAAAAAGAGGGTATTTTCCCGCATGAATCGCAGGCAGACGTGGCGCGGTGTGAGACTCGCGCAGATGCGACATGGCACACAAGGCCACGTGGCAGTGCCACACAGACCCACGCGAGCGCCTGCATGGCGCGGACGCGTGGTAGGGCCACACGAGTCCACGCGGACACCTCGGTGGCGCCTACATGGCATAAGAGTGATGGGCTAGCAAATGATGGGCCCATTGGTATAGTGGGCCCAGGTTATAGTATTGGGGCAGTAACACATTTGCGTTAGAGCGCCCCACATTTTATAACTGCGTATTTCGTCTATTTCCTTCGTGTGGGACTATGTTCCACTTAATGTTTTAAATTTCAGGCGACCTGACATCACGTGGCGCGTCGGATGCAATAGGAACGCGTGAGATGTGTCGATTGTGTGGACTCAAGTCCACTAGATCGCCATCAAAGCATATGTGCAATTCCTGACTGTCGATCGCATAAGTGAAATCCGACGATCGAGATTAAATCGTGCATGAAGCTCATCGTGGGGAGATGTGTGGATGCATCACGACGGTCCAATCAAAGATCAGACGACTAGGATTAAGGGAGATCGTGGACCCCACAGTGTGAGATTGTGCCAATAATTTGCGCGCGATGTGGATGTATCATCGCCATCAATCAGTCTTCACCGAATCGGACGATCCACGATTTTTGCGGACTTTTTCTATAAAGCGATGTTCTTCCTCTCTTTGTAACTTAACTTTTGGTTGAATCATGAAGAAATTAAGTGGTTTTGAAGGAAGATCTTAAGTTCTTTGTGATCCTCTTGCTTCCTAGACTCAATTCCGCATCCATTGAAGCAAGATAATCACGAATTATTGCAAGAAAATGATTAAAATCTCCCCTCGAACGCCAAACGCACGTCGAAGACGAAATCGGAGAAATACTCTTCAATCAATGAGAATTGAAGCCAAATCTTCGCGTCAATCGGGTTAGTAGTGTGACTTGTTCATAATCGTTACAATTTAAGTAGTTTAGACTAGAATTAGGTCAGTAATTACAGTTTAGAAATCGTTAAATTCATCTTTTCGCCCAAATTTAGTTACAGTTTCTGTTGATTTTCAAATAAGGATTTCTGTCTGATCTTAAATATAAATACCTTGATTTTTTTCATTGAATTCCTTGTTTAATCAACTTTCCATGGATAGCAAAATATAAAATTTCATCATCATTTGACCCTTTAATTTAACGTTTGACCATCTACTATTTATTTTTAATCCGAATTTGGGCGTTGACTTGCAGGTGTAATTACTTTTAAAATACAAGGTGAAATTTGATAATTTTTGTCTTTTTGGAATCCTCTAGTTGTTAGGTTTCCATTCATATCTGAATTGTAGATTTTCATGTCATTTGGTTAGTCAATTTGAAGATTTACACCAAAGTGTTCATTTGGGGATTTTTCTGATCTTTGATTTCCAATAAATCATAATAATTTCATTTCTTATCAAAAAATCACGAATTATATATAAATATTTCTATTTTCTCTCTAGTTTCTACATATATAATTTTCGTAATATTTTAAGCTCTTTTGTTTCTCTAATTTTACAGAAGGTCAGCTATGGGTCAAAGTCAATGCTTTGACTTTGACTTTTGATATTTCTTCTTAAAAATCAGTTTCTAAATTCTTAAAATATCTTATTTGGCATTCTTATATCATTACCATTGATTAAATATCATTTTCACTTCTTAAAAATCCTAATTAAACCTAAGTTTGACCAAGTCAACTCTACGATCAAAGTCATCCATTTTCTGTGTGGATCTACCTGATCTTTACACTATACTTGATTTTTCTATCTTTTTTATTGTGAGTTTGGAATTATAAATTTTTTTTGACTGACATTTGTGTGTTTTTAACGAATGCATAAAAGGTTACGTCAATATCTCCACACTAATGGCTATAGGATTAGCCATACTCATCATATGAGCCGGATTAGATAGTGTTATTCTTTCTAGATAATTCGATGTCCTTCTCGAATATCCCACGAATAGGAATGTTTAGAACATATGTTTAAGGACTAGTGATCATAGTATTATGATCTCATCACAATTCACTTAGTCATTGCATATGCTCATGAACTTCATTGAATTGATCTGTATGAATCCCTGAATGGTATTATACCTAACTGTCAATCAGGTTGATTCATGTCATGGTTGTGTATGTGGTCCTTTGACTTAAGACACCAAAGACATCTTGTGGATGGATGATCGTGCTTTGATTATGACTTACGAATCCCTAGTCACGGGATATCTAAAACGTCATATATTGGATACGACATGAAGTCCATGAAGATGATTGTGTGATCAATATAGGATCATCCACCCTTGGTATTTGAGGAGATTGACTCAAGGAATGAGATGCGATGAAATCCTTGGCCAAGGTAGTAGAAATATCGAAGGAGTTCTCGATGATTTCTACACGCATCAGTACTAACTTGAGTGACCGATTAGGGTTTGACAGTTGACCATACCCTAAGTCATTAATGAGTCTAATGTGGATGAAGGATTATACATAGATGGTAGTCGATGACGGGCAGGTTCCATAAGTGAGTTCTTACATACTCCATATCTCGTAGTGTGCGTGGTGTAGCTTGGCACCCAACGGGCTGGCAACTCAACCTATCGATTGGGTTCAATCGATCCTTGATTAATTAATCTATATGTGGATGTGGATAATTAATTAAGGTTGACCAATAAGGTGTTATTTGGTCTACAGAGTTATTAACTAGTCAGATATATGGACCTAGAGGGTCACACACATAAGGTCTATAAATGTTGGTGGATAGAGACATACATATGAGGGTTTTTTTGAAAAAACCTCATACCAAATGTCTATAAATAGGGGGAGAACAACCACAACTCAAGGTTCCCATGCAAGCCTTGTGGAAATTCTCTCCTTTCTTCTCTTTCTCTCTTAGTGAAGAGCTTTGAAGAGGATATCTAACCATCCGGAGACCGTGGATACTGCTAGAGGCTAGACACTTGAATAGCTTCAAGAACTCCTTCAAGGAAACCTATAAGTATGTTTTCTCATACATATTAGATGATAGGATCATCTGTTCTTGGTGCCTCAATGTTTTGAATATCCGATTCAATGAATTCCGCTGCATTTGATGTTTTGATCAAAAATTTCGGAAAGTTATCGACCTCAAATCCCATCATAAGGTACATGTTCTTGATTGCAAGTATTTATGGCTTGAGTGGTTGACCCACAATGTCATCATAATCTAGACACCTTGAACTTTGAATAAGCTTTAAAATTTTAATCGTTGATTTATTTAGTTCAAATTTTCTATTAACTAACCACCATCAGTTAATCATCGATTCAATTACAGTCTCACATGATTTATCTTGAATTCTATGTTATCCCATTTAATTTAAAATTTATGTTTATTTTATGCTATTTTTAGCTTATTCCCTAAGCCTAATGATTTTTTCCCTTAATTTTATTTTTAGATACAACAATAAAAAATAAAATAAAAAATAAATTAAGGAATAAATTAAAAAAATAGCTAAAAGAAAACCCTTCCAACTGACACAAGGGCGCATGTATTCTTTTTGAAAAAAGATCTATCTACTCCTAGCCTACACTCTCTTGGTCATCATCCTATGCTCCCATCAATCCTTCTCACTTTTGTTCTCCTAGCTATCATTCCTTTGCTCTCGGTGTTCTCTCTCAAGTTCTCTCATGGTGGTTTCTCCTAAAATTAATACTTGAAGCGATCTCCAGAAAAATCATCTAGAAAGGCCCTAGTTTGAAATCATTTTTCATTTTTGGGTACTTTGGATTAGTTTCTAATTTATTTAGAAATCAATTTTTTTTTGGCATTTTGAAGTGATTTAAAATTTATTTTCAAATAGAATTTCATTTTTTTGGTCTTTTTGGGATTGATTTTGAATTTTTAGAAAACGATTCTTAATTTAGATCCAATCCTTCTTGTACTTGATTTACTCTTTTTTTTTTCTTTTTTTCTATTGTCTAGTTTTAGCATCATTGTTCACAACCTAGAAATCCATTGATCCAATTTTTGTCTCCCCATTGCAAATTTTTTTTATTTTTCAATCAAGAAATCACACTATCAAATGTTCTCATTTTTCCTTTTTTTGATATATCTATTTTGTAATCTAGAGATCAGATTATCTGATTTTCTTCTTTATTTTTCTTCTCTTGAAAATGACTACATATATATATATATATATATATATATATATATATATATATATATATATATATATCTATATATATTTATTTTCTCTTGTGACCTTGCTTTTTAGACTCTATTTTTTTTAAAAAATTCAATTTTGATTATCCAACATAGTTAGATTTTCTCATCATTGATTTTAATTTTGGTTATATCTTGACATAATTAAGAGGAGAATATCAATATTATCACATGTATTGATTCTCATTAAATTAAGGAGAGATTATAGATTAAAATCAAAATTGATTTTCGATTTTATTTTTCGAGTTTATAAAGCTTGAGTTACTCATTTTAATATACACTTCATTTCTAATTGAATTAGGTCTGATTTTCTAGTTCTCAAACTTATAATTAATTCAATAGTGGACTATTTTGATTTTATCTTTCTTTGAGATTTTAGAACCGATTAGCACTATTTTAAGACAGATTTTAGGATTAATTTTGTTTTCACTCATTTTCCAAAATATTGAATTTAACTTCTATTCTATTTCAAAATTGATTTCTTTCTTTGTATCATTTTTAGATTTCTTCTTATCATTTCAAAAATCTTAAGCTTCCATAATTAAAAAATTATTGATTTTGAATCATAATTAGCTTGGCATTATCTCATTCTTACTATTCAAATTAGCTTATGTGTTTTTGAAGAAACATTTTTCAGGTCATTACAAGAAGGATTAACCTTCTCACATGGGGTGAGGTGGATGTACCATTCATCATTATATAGATACATTGAGGATCATCATATAGGGGATATAGGATCATTTAAGATTCACTTTATTTTCATCAATCATAATCAAGACACTCAAGGGCACACACCAAAAGTCAAAGTAATCAGGAGAAAGTCAAAGTTAACTACAAAAGTTGAAGTCAACTCAACAGGGAGAATTTTAATTAATTATTTACTTCAATTTATTGCTCATTTAACTTTGAGTTAGATTTAATTAAACTTGATATTTCATTTCTATATTTTGTGTGAGTATATTTTAGGGACTAGGAATAGATAGGAACACCCGATTACACTAAGTTGACTCCAGACGAGTCTTACTTACTGATGAGGGTAAGGGAGAGATTCTTCAATGTATCAATCCTAGATGGGACAGGTCTAGGGAGTCAACTAGAAAGTCAACTTTAGGTGTACTTGTTATTCACCTTGTACGATCATGTGAAATCGGGTACAAGAGACCTACATGAAGCGTCTATGGTGATGGATATTATGTAGCCTGCAAGCCAATTAGACTTTTGTCTTTCGTTTATATTCATTGAAATGACTTTTTATTCTTGTGTGATGGTTACAATGAAGTCCATGAGCATATGCAATGACCAAGTGAATTATGATGAGATTGTAATACAATGATAATTGGGCTCTAAACATATGTTCTAAATATTCATAGTTGTGGGATATTCAAGAAGGACATCGAATTATCCAGAAAGAATAACACTATTTGATCCGACTCTTGTGATGAGTATGGCTCATCTTGTGGCCATCAGTGTAGAGACACCAACGATAGATATTGGGTGCTCTTTGGAGAAAGAGTTCACTGAATTGATCCACATGAATCACTAAGTAGTATTATACCTAACTATTAATCAGAATGATTCATGTTATGGTTTTGTACATGATCCTTCAACTTGAGATATCAAAGACACATTGTGGATGGATGATTGTGTTTTGATTATGACTTACGAATCCCTAGCCATGGGATCTCCAAAACATCATAGATTGGACACGACATGAAGTCCTCTAAGGTGATTGAGTGGTAAAGATGGAATCATCTGCCCTCGGTATTAGAGGGGATCAACTGAAAGAATGAGATGCATTTAAATCCTTGGCAAAGGTAGTGGAAATAATAGAGAAGAGATTATCGATGATTGCCTACTCACATCAGTAGTAAATTGAGTGACCAATTAGGGTTTGACAGTTAACCATACCCTAAGTTATTCATGAGTCTCATGCGGATGAAGGATTATACGTACATGGTAACTGATGATAGAGAGTTTCATGAGGGAGTTCTCATATACTCCATATCTCCTAGAGCACGTGATGTATCTTGGCACCCAACGGGTTGGCAACTCCATCTATTGATCAAGTTAAATCAATCCTTAATGAATTAACATATGTTGATATTATTAATTACTAAGGAAGACCAATACGTGTTATTAGGTCAACGGAGTTATTAATTGGCGAGATATCTGGACTCAGAGGCTCACACACATAAGGTCAATAGTGAACATAGACATAATAATAAGCGCTTTTGTGAAAATTTCACATTTCCAAAGTCTATAAATAAAGGGAGAATGATCATAATAGAGGTGCCCATGAAAGCCTAGTGGAAATTCTCCCCTCTCTTCTCTTCCACTTGTGGTGATTAGTGTTCAAGAGGAGATCCGATCGTCCGAAGACTTTGTGGATATCACTAGAGGCTGAATGCTTGAAAGATTTGAAGAACTCTTTCAAATGATTCCTATAAGAATGAATTTTATTATATAGTAAATGATAGGATTGTCTAAAATAGATGATGAGATCATCTATCCTTGGTGCTTCAACTTTGTTGAATGGTTTGATTCAACGTATTCCATTGCAATTGATGTTTTAATTGAAAACTTGGAGAGCTTGTCGAGCCTAAGCTCCCAACACATGGATCGGTGATGAGGCTCGAGGACTTTAGAGAGGTAGGTAGGCTCAAAAGAGAGTAGTGATCAATGCACATACTTGTGGGAGTCTGCTTGTGGGAGACAAGATGAGAACTGGCTCACCAAAGGACAATAGTAAAGTGAGGTCGCTAACTAAGAGAATGAGATAGTGAGATCAAAAGCTTGTGTTTGAACTTTGATCTAGCTAACCTGCGCACTAAGTAATTTCTACTTGGGGGCTAACAACTTTGACTCTTGGCAAACTATCTCCTCCTAGGACTACTAGGTGGTGTGGAAAGAGAGGAGGGGGTTGGATACCCTCTCTAGTATAAAAGAATTTGGCGTACAAGCGACATGTGCATTTAAGTGAAGAATTAATAAATCCATACAAATATTAGAAAAAAATAAATATGCAAAAGAAACTAATACACTCCCACCCCCAGGAGGCTCTTAAAGAGGGCTACATAAGAGAGAAGATAGAGATAGGCAAATATTGGGCCCCAATGGGCTTTCACACACACTCAAGTTGGATCGTGGATATAAACATGCTCAGCTTGGAACATAGAAATCTAGAAAAAAGCAAAAAAAAGAAAAACAAGATAGTTGGGAATAAAGCTACTAGTTGTCTGTAGTGGAGACATTGCTTGAGGAATGATGGTGTTGATGGGTCCTAATGTTGATGATGAAGACAAATCATGGGAAGGTAGAGACTTCCCTCTTTCTTCTTAGATATTCCTCTCCTTAAAGATTTTTGTACAAATTTTCGTGTCTCCTCTTACCATTTTCTACTGGTGACACCTTTGAGCATTTTTTTTCAATGATCTCATCTTCTCTAAGCATTTTTTACAAGTCATTCCTGTCTCCTCTCTTCTCGGTTTTTTTTTTTTGCCAAATATCTTTTCTCCTCTTAGCACTTTTGATGAGAAATTCCTCCCCTCCAAAGTGTTCTCCATGTGTCCTTTCCTCCTAGTAGTGAATATGGTTGACAACAGGCTAATTCATGCATTCATATCATACACTTTTATGTATTTATTTTTATAAATATGATCATAAATACATGTATCATGGTTTAACATGATAATCTCTAAGTTTAAAATGATATTCTCAAATTTTCATGATTTATTAACATTTTATCACAATTTATGACATTGATATATCGGAAAATGATTTCTAAAATCATAAGATTAATTCTCCTATTTATTTCTCATTTAAAATGTAAATGTTTACACGAAAATATTTAAAAATCCATATTATTTTAGGTTAAAATGATTAACATTAATTGTGAAAGACATTTTTATTTTTGAAATTTCCTGAAAACTTTTTAGAAATTTTCCGAAGTCAAAATGACCCCTAAATGATTTTTTTATTTGTAAAATACATTTTAAAAATGTTGATTTTTAAGGGATGATGTGGTGAACCGCGATTGGCCTCCAAGTTTGTCTCTCGTAAAAAAAAAGAGATCTGTCTCTCTCCCGCTCTCTCGCTCGACGACAGAAAAATTTTCGCCGCGCGATAGAACGTCTCCGTTCTTCCTCCTTCCACCACCGCCCTCTCCTTCTCCATCCTCTTTCTTAATTGTTCCATCTTCCCCCTTCTCATTGCCCTCTCTTCCTCTTCCCACCATTCTCTGGCACACACGTGTGCATGCACGCGTCTTCTGCCAACGCGCCTTCTTCTTCTCCCCTTGTACCTCTTTCTTTTCCCCCACTTCCTCTCATGCGCACGAGAGAAGTTCCTTGGCCACACCGCATTTTTTGCCCCGTCTTCCTCTCTCGTTCTTCAGTTCCTCATTTCTTTTCTCTTTCTATCATTTCTTTTCGACGCACATCGCTCTCTTACGTGCGTGCATGCGCACGTAAGGTGGAGAGGATGGAAGAAAATTCTTCCGTCCTCCTCTCTCTCTCCATGTTCCCTCTCTCCTTTGCTCTTTTGTGCGCGTGCGCGCGTAAGGGGGAGAGGACGGAAGAAAATTCTTTCCTCCTCCCCTCTCTCTCCCTGATCTCTCTCTCTCCTTGCTCCCTCACACTCTCTCTCTTCTCGTCTCTCTCTTCTTCTTCTACTGCCACATGGCCACTCTGTGCATCCTCTCTTTGTCTCTCTCTTCTGCGCACACGCAAAAGAGAGATACGCCTCTGTCGCACGCGCGATGAAAATAATTTCAGTCACGCACCTCTGTCGTTCCATCTCTACGTCCCACGTATCTCCTCACCTCGCCACACCATCCCTCTTTCCCCCATCCTTCTCTCTCTCTCTCTCTCTCTCTCTCTCGTGAAAACTTCCCTCGCACGTGGAATTCTTCCGCGCTGCCTCTCATCTCCTTATCTTTCCCGTTATTCTCTTTTCCTCTTTTTTTCCATTTCCGTGTCATCTTCGCATCGTGCCTCCCTCTCATTCTTTCGCATGCCTCCCCCATTCTCTCACTGCGATTTCTCTCTTTCTTTCTCTTCTCATATTCCTCTCTCCGTTGTGTGTGTGACATCACATCTTCCTTTCCCTTCTCCTATTCCTCTCTTCGTTGTGTGTGTCACCACATCTTCCTTTCCCTCTCTCGTGTTGGTTTCATCATGAGAGAGAAGAAAACGTTTCTCTTCACAATCACTATCACTATCACTATCACGTCCTCCTCTCTATCTCTCGGCTTCTTCTCTTCTTTATGTATTAAATATCATTTCTAGTGAGTTTCTTCTATTTTTTATTTTCATTAGATTCGAATCACTTTCTATCAATCTTTCTCATTTTTTACATCTTTTCATCAAAAATTTTCAAAATTTTCACATTTCCACCATTGATCAAGAGTTTTTAATATTCGAAAAGAGTTTAGGAGTGTTTGATCTATTCATTTTATTTCTTGTATACATCTTCTTTTCATTGATCATCTCTGCTTTCTTAGTCTACAAATACCAAAAATATTCTTTTATTTCAATCTTTTAACCTTTTTTCCAATGGAGTCAACCTTAGTTTGCCTCTATTCTAAATTTTAAAACTGAATTCTAAGAGAGTATAATTTTTTTGTATGTCCACTTTCCCATTAGACGATTGTAATTTTATGCATATCGATGGTGAACCTAGAATTTCTCTAACTTATTTTGGCTTCCTCTTATTTAAGAAATTTTGTTAGTCTCCAAATCATTGCTTGACCCTCTTTGAGATGTTGAGTACCTTGGTTGGTGGTTTGTATTCCAGTTATTCTAGATATCTTCTCTCTTAATCATTCACATCTTTTAATTATTATTCTCTCTCTCTTCCTGCTCTCTATTCCTATCTCTTTCTATCACACATTTTCTCTCTAATTTCTTCTCAATCTCTCATTCTCTTTGTATTCATATATCTCTTTATATATGTATGATCTCCCTCTTCCTATCTTCTATATGCATTGTCCAATTTATCTCTTTACATGTTTTATTTTTATTGTGTGAGACATAAGCCAACACTTGTTGTCAAGGATATGTATAAAATGACCATGATTCCCGTTAGTTTTCCATGTGCAGGTTGGAGTGAATGAAACCTCTGATTTGAAGTGAAAATACACAAACTTAATTTGGGAAATTGAATGAAGAGGCAAAATGGTTGACTCTTGAGTCATTACAATCTCCAATTTAGTTGATGTCTTTTAATGGATTTTGGTATAAATTGACTTTTTGTGCCAATTTTTCATTTCAATATGATTTTGAAATTAATTTGTGTGATATATGGATAGGTCCGAAGTGTTGGGTTGTGAGGTCAATAAGCCTTCCAAAATTTTGATCAACACATCGAATGTAGCAGAATATATTGAATCGGACCTTCAAAATATTGAGGCACGAGGGAAGAGAGAAATAAAAGAAAGGAGAGAATTTGCACAAGGCTTACATGGGCAAGTTGAGTTGCGACCATTCTCCTCCTATGTATAGATATTTGCATGTGGATTTTTCATAAAAACCTCATACTATCTCTATATCCACCAACATACATAGACCTTATATGTGTGACCATCTAGGTCTATATATCTCTATGGCTAACCACTTTATAGGCCTAATAACATCTTATTGGTCAACCTAATTAATTATTCACATCACAATATAGATTAATTAATCAAGGATTGATTTAACCCAATAATCGATATGTCAAGTTGTTAGCCAGTTGGGTGCCAAGCTATACAGGGTACTCTACGAGATATGGGAGAATATAAGAACTCCCTTATCAAAACCTTTCCATCATCCATATATACATAATATTTTTCCGCCTCGAGACTCATGAATGACTTAGGTATGGTCAACTATCAAACCCTAATTAATCACTCAGTTAGTACTGATGAGTGTAGGAAATCATCAGGAACTCTTTCTTTGATATTTCCACTACCTTGGTCTAGGATTTCATTACATCTCATTCCTTTTAGTATATAGTTAAACATTAACTTGGCTGCTGAAAAAGCAAATAAATAAATGACACATAGAGGGATACTTAAAAACCCAAACCAAATATTCATGTATCTTTGCCCTTTGTACTTGACGATTTGGAAGAGAAATGAATCATAGATTTGATACTAAAAAGGGAATGATAAGGCATATACTTGTAGGCTAATAGATGACAGATGAGCCTTGCACCCCTTGCAAGACTCCCGACATTCATGTTTCAATGGATTGTTTCCTTTTGAAATTTCCAATTAACTAAATGGGGTATTCCTGTGTATAAAACACTCATAAAAATCAACCCTTTATATTGGCCTTCCTAAAATCTTCATCAAATGTCAAGACAATCCTAGAACATGTCACATGTCATCACTATTAGTCAAATCCTCTCACTCAACACCTATGATTCACTACATTTCTTTTGTCAGTTGAAAACATATCAATTTTATGCTCATCATTATTAACTAGTTTTAATGCATGATTTATAATACGGAGATAACTTGCATAATTATTGTATGAAGTATTTGCATTTCTCTTGCTGTTTCACTTAAAATTCTCATTGCACATTCATTTAGGGCTAGTTTGGTGCAATAATTTTATTTCAATTTTTTGGCTTTTCAAAGCCTTATTTTGCAAAGTTAGGGTTCACACATTGATTTGGCATGGCTACCACATGTGAACAAGCTAGCAGGCTGGATGACGCCCACTTGGTGCCAACATGGCATATGAGAGCACCTCGTGGCACCTACAAGACACACCTACATAGAGCTATGCTTCGAGGATCATAATGGTAGAGGATATAGGAATATGGATTTAGTTGCAAAGGTAATACACCTAATATCTATATTTCTTGAAATTTTTCCTAAGTGGGACTGAATTTGGCATGGAAATGTGGCGTGATTAAGAATGTCTAATCACATGGGCCGATTAGTACAACAAGATTGATGAACTATTGGCACACCCTATCAATGAAGTGATACCAATACTTTACACTAGTGGTGGGCACTCCCTTTTTTTTGCTCGACAAATAACAGCATGACATGTGACAACATCGTAATGCATGTACATAAGGATAGAATATTTGGTTCCCCATATTCAACTTATTTTTATATTACTCTATTTCCATTTCTTTGATTTCCATGTATTGCAATCTAGATGCTTATGTGCAAATTAGAGGGTACTTCTAGCTCTTGATCTCTTCTCTCTTTCTCCTCTCCTTGAAGAGAGAAGATTAGAGGACAAGAGTTTGCCTCATTCATCCTAATCTTTGTTCATTGGTTTTCTATGATTAGATCACCAAATTTGCACGAATTTCTCATTTCTTCATCCTCATGGCCTTTAATTGATCCCTAGTGCTCCTTGACATCTTCTTGAGCAAAAAATGCTCCAAACTACACTCCAAATTGAACAAGTTATCGCTTGAATATTCTGCACTTAGTTTAAGCATTTCTTCGCCTAAAGTCTTGATCCATCATGAGTCAGGTCATTTGCAAGATGCCTCTAAGTTTAGGGATGAGAAACCTTCTAGTCAACATAATTTTAGATGCTATTTTCTATATTTTAATTAGATATTTAGGTTTTAATTCTATTTTCTTTCTCCACAGGCATCACTTTCTATCTCTAAACTTCTCAATGAAGGCTTTGTCATCTCTCACCCAATTTGTCAAAAAGCTCATTTTGTCTACTTGTAAATCTATACTCATCTTTATTACATGATCAGCTTTCAACTTTAATTTAATTAATTACTTATTTTATTGACATAATTTTGTGCCTCCAATCATAAATTTTATATATTTTGCATATCTACATGCAAATAGATCATATGTGGGCAGCCGCCATGACATTTTTACAATCACATAATCTAGGGAGTATGATTTTTTAAGTCAGTTACAATCACATAATCTAGGGAGTGTTGGCATTTTAGGCATGGGAAGGCTCAGAAAGAAACCTCTTGTTTTGCACCTCAAATTTACTAGAGATGATCTCGTTCTCTGCCCTTTCGGAGCCCCTTGATCTCCAAGTCCAACGAGTGGAGCCCCTTGATCAACTTGATCGAGATCAACGATCAAGATCATCGAAGTGTTCGTACAGACCTACCTATGGATGTCAGTTCGGAGCCCTTCGTTCCGATTTGAGGATCGTGAAGGTCCCTTGATGATATCAGACTGCAGGGTCTTCCGACTTATGTGACACCTGTCGCAAAAGTACCAGCCACGTGCGGGCCGGGGGGGCCTAGTACGTTGACGTATGCCCCCTCCCGATCTCATAAATTTTTTTAATACCCTCAATGAAACATTTTCCCGACCTCATTCATGAAAAGGAGGGGTATAAAGTTAATTTCAGAACTTATGGTCGCGAAGACGATAATCTTTTTTTTACCGGGAACTTGAGTGGATGCTAGTGGCCGTGAGTGGGCCGTTGGAGAGGACAAATAGGGGGGGCGTTTGCTTACAACCGCCCGTGAGCTTTTCCACGTGACTAGGGAGCTGTTCCAGTCACTGGGTTACTGTCGGGCCCACAAAGTCACGTGTTGCTTCTGCATGGGGGCATATTACTATATTACTGTAGAAAAAACCCGTAAATTAATGGCGAAAATCATTTTTAGAGGATAGATGACGTGTAATCGAGGTAAAGAGACTGCATTCACAAGAAGTACCTGTGTAGAGAGAGAAAGCAAGAAGGGGAATGAAATCGGAGAATGATTTTTTCTTCTTTATCCTCGAGGGGCACTTCTTCACTTTGCTGCATGGATTAAGAAAGAGAGGTAGATGGGAATCATGGGATGTGGAGGGAGGGAGAGAGGGAGCAGAGGTTATACAGTTTTCGGGGTCCTTAAGTCACGGGGGGATAAGAGAGATAATAGAGAGAGAGAGAATCCTTGTTCCTAGGGCTGCTGTACCTTTTGGGTTCCTTGTTGGGAGAGAGAGAGAGAGAAGCGGGATAAATAACTGTTAAGGCGCGCTTGCATTCTCGGGAGGGAAAACGAGCAATAGAGAGAGAGAATGACTGCGTGAGAGAGGCAGAGTCCATGGGTTGCTTACTTGTCACTCTTGGGTCTCTCGGATGAAAAATGAAGATAGAGAGAGAAGAGAAAGAGAGAGAGAGAGGGAGGATGGTAACGAAAATTCTAGAGGTACTTGCAGTCTCGTGAGGGAGAGAGTGAGGGAGAGAGATATGTAGACAGTCTTAGTCCTTGGGCTGCCTACTGTCCGTTTGTGTCTCTGAGAGGGAAAGAGTGAGAACAAAGAAAGAATGTGAGGCAGTGGAGTCCATGGGTTGCTTGCAGAGTAAAGAGGGTACCCGTGCTTTCATGTCTTAGATGCGTTGAGAGAGAGACAATCCGGCCTTCGGGATTCCCAGGTCCATTGCCTCTGAGCTAGAGAGAGAGAAGCCGCTTTGCGTCTTATTTAAACAATGCTGAGCCTGTCGCAAGCCTAAGGGGGTGCCACAAGAAAAGACCCATCTCCCGCCCAAGCACCAGGAGAAGAGTAGAGAGAGAAACAAAAAAATGGGAGGTTTTGGACTGAAGGCACTGGCTGTCGTCCTCCTCCTACTCGTGTTCTTGATGGGCAGCAGCTTTGAGCCATGTTCTGCGAGGCGAAGAGGAAAGCACTGGAGAACAAGCAGATACTCTTACTTCTCTTCATTGACCAAGAAAAAGGGAAAATGGAAGGGTTGGAGCCATCACCATTTCAAGAAGCCCAAGTCCTCGCCTCCTTTTCTCTCTCATGCTCCTTCTCCGGCTCCTGCTCCTTCACCAAGTCATGGCTTCTCTCACATTCCTTCTCCGGCTCCTGCTCCTTCAACAAGTCGTGGTTTCTCTCACAGTTCTGCTCCTTTACCTAGTCATGGCTTCTTTCACAGTCCTCCTCCACCAAGTCATGGCTTCTCTCACAGTTCTCCTCCTTTACCTAGTCATGGCTTCTTTCACAGTCCTCCTCCAGCAAGTCATAGCTTCTCTCACAGTTCTCCTCCTTTACCTAGTCATGGCTTCTTTCACAGTCCTCCTAAACCAAGTCATGGCTTCTTTCACGGTCCTTCTCCAGCGCCCAAGTCTTCTCCTGCTCCATCTCCGGCTACTCATTTCGCCCGGGAGAATGTATTTGATGTTCTGGCGTTTGGAGCGAAGGGAAATGGCTTCGCTGACGACACTAAGGTGAGTTTTCTCTCTCTGGTTTTTCGTTTTCCTCTCTCTTCTGCTTTCGTGGGTCCTTTCCTGTCTCTAAATCTGCATTGTCAGGATCCTTCAGATGTCTCTGTTTCCTCGAGCATCCTGGATTGCTGGTTCTAGATAGAGAAGGTCCGCATTGGGTTGATAGAAAGGTGTAGACATGGGTAGAGAGAGGTCAGCATTGGGACTCGGGGATTCGACAATGCTAACGTTGCGTTCCCATGATCTTTCACAAAACTCGGTCGTCCGATGTCCGTTTCGTTTTGCATATCAGCTTTCGTCTTCGTAGGTATCTAGCACTCGAGTGCTTAAAAGATTCTAGAGAGAGAGAGAGATACTTTTGCCACCTCTGCAACTGCGTTCCAGAGATACTCCGGCAAACTCCATTTCTGATCTCTCTGGTTCATTTCATGAGAAGCCATGAAAGATGTAAAGAGAGAAAAGCATCGGTGTTTGGGTATGTCGAGAGCGAGTCTTGATGGAAATGGCGCTTCTTGGGTGGCCTGAAAAACCTCTAAACCTTGAAGGAGATTAACAGGCGAACGTATGGGTAAAATAGTCAAATCTTGCTTAAAAGTGCTAGTCTTTTTTCCGTGGGTTTTATTTCTTTTAGGCTTTAGCCGAGGTGGGAAACGGGGTAGTTTAGTCCCCTCGTAAATCGAGATAAAGACTGGAAAAAAAGATTGAATTTCAGTTGCATCACGGATTTCTCTACTGCGAAAATGCTGAGGGATTTTTTTAAGTCTCTGTCCTCAGGCTTTCATGGCGGCGTGGGCCTCGGCCTGCAAGGTGGAGGGGTCAACTCTCTTAGTTCCTTCAGATTACGAGTTCCTCGTGGGCCCCATTTCATTCTCAGGGCTTTACTGCCAGCCCAACATTATCTTCCAGGTAATCTCGTTTTTCCTAAAGCAGAAGTTAGGGTTTAGCTTCTGCGTAACAGATCTAATCGATCTCTCATTGCATCTGTAAACTACGGTTATAGTTGTCCCTTACCTAGAAATTAGGGTTTCGCTTCTTCTTACTAAATAGAATCGATATCTCTTTCGCAGTTGAAAAGGCGAGATTTTAGCTCTCCCTGATTATAAGTAGGGTTTTTGCTTCTTCGCAATTAATATAATTAATGTCTAGTTGCTAGTGGAAGGCACGATTATAACTTTCCCAGACTTAGAAATTGCGGTTTCGCTTCTTCTTAATAGATAGAATCGATGTCCAATTTGCAGTTGGAAGGGCTTGATTATAGCTTTCCCTGACTTAGAATTAGGCTTTCGCTTCTTCGTAATCATTCGAATTAATGTTTAATTGCAGCTGGAAGGATCGATCATAACTTTTCCAGATTTAGAAATTATGGTTTCGCTTCGTCGGAATTCATCGAATCGATGTAATTGCAGCTGGACGGCACGCTTATAGCGCCGACGAGCGCAAAAGCTTGGGGCCCTGGTCTGCTACAGTGGCTCGAATTCACCAAGCTCAAGGGAATTACCATCAGAGGAAAAGGGCGTAATGGAAGGTCGTGGGGCCATCTGGTGGAGCCAATCACAGCCCGAATACGAACCCGTAATAATTAATACTAATCTCCCTCACTCAACTTTCTCTCTTCACTGAAGATCTCTCTTTCTCTCTCTACCTGACAGATTGCCGGTTCTCTTTTCGACACAATGCCGCGCGTGAAACCGACTGTAAGAACCAGATTTTTTATTCATTTCGGTTAGTTTTTTGGTGAATTGATGAAGTCTTTTTTGTTGGGTAGGCGCTGAGGGTTTACGGGAGCGAAGGGGTGGTCGTATCGGGAATTACGATTCAGAATAGTCCGCAATGCCATCTCAAGTTCGATGATTGCATCGGTGTGGAAGTGTTTAACATGTCTGTTTCATCCCCTGGGAATAGCCTAAACACGGACGGAATCCACTTGCAGAACTCTAGAGATGTTTCCATCCACCACGCAGATCTCAGATGCGGTACGTCTTCCTCCCCTGGTGTATAGAGAGAGAGAGAGTAGAGAGGGAGGTGGGCTGATTGCAAGGAAGAGACAGATTGGACAGATTGGGGGATTGCATTGAGATACATGTATGAATAAATAGAGAGATACAGAGAGATGGACAGGTGACGTAGGATGGATGGGTAAATAGATTGAGAGAGAGGACAGAGATAGACAGATGGGTAAATAGATTGAGAGAGAGGAGAGAGATAGACAGATGGGTAAATAGATTGAGAGAGAGGAGAGAGATAGACAGATGGGTAAATAGATTGAGAGAGAGGAAAGAGATAGATAGATAGGTGGGTAAATAGATTGAGAGAGAGGAGAGAGATAGATAGATGGGCTGGTGAAATGGGGACATGGATAATTAGATAGGTAGATTGAGAGAGAGATGGGCTGATTGAGAGGAAGAGACAGATGATTGAATAGATCGGAGGGCAGATGACATTGAGATAGATGATGGGTAAATAGATAACCTGGTTGGAGAGAGAGACAGAGGAAGAGGGTGGCGGGTAATCAAAATTCTGACCCTCAAAATCTCAGAATGTATTGTAAGAAAGATAGGGAGAGGAGAAGATCGAGGAAAATAGATCGATCGGCCGATTGATATAGAGATGTAGAGATCGAGAGATAGATTGAAGGAGAGATTGATTGACAGATAGAGAGAGAGTAGAGACAGGAAAGGTTCACATGGGGGTTTGCTGTGAAAGCAGGAGACGACTGCGTGTCCATACAAACGGGATGCTCGAACGTGAACATTCGTAGCGTGAGCTGCGGGCCCGGCCACGGGATCAGCATCGGAGGGCTAGGAAGAGGCGACACCAAGGCCTGCGTCTCCAATGTCACCGTTCAGAACGTCGCCATGCAGGGCACCATGAATGGCGTCAGGATCAAGACCTGGCAGGTGAATCTCTCGCTTTCTCTCTGCCGTTACTCATCCCGATGGACTCATCTAGACATTTCTCTCTTCCCATCGTATCTTTCTGTCGGTACTGTAACTCATCCCAATGGGGCTGATCCTCTCGTCCCCTCTCACTCCCTTTCTCTCTTCACTCTTATCGCATCCCCATTGGACTCATGCAGTCATATCTCTCTTCCCATCGTATCTTTCTGTCGGTACTGTAACTCATCCCAATGGCCTGTTCCTCTCTTCCCCTCCTCCCATCCCTTTCTCTCTCCACTCTTATCTCGTCCCATTGGGCTCATGTAGTCATATCTCTCTTCCCATCGTATCTTTCTGTCCGAACTCTAACTCATCCCTAATGGGCTGATCCTCTCTCTTCCCCTCCCTCCTCCCTTTCTCTCTCCACTCTTATCTTGTTCCACTGGGCTCATGTAGTCATCTCTCTCTTCCCATCGTATGCTTCTGTCTGTATAATAACTCATTCTAATGAGCCGATCTCTCTCTTCTCCCTTTCCGTCCACTCTATTAATTCCAATGGGCTCATCCCTCTTCCCATCCTCCCTTTCTCTCTCAACTGTAAACCACCACAAAGGCTTATATCTCTCTTCCCATCGTCCGTGTCTCTCTTTATACTCTAACTCATTCCGAAGGACCCATCTGTTTCGCTCTTTTCTCCTTTTCTCCTTTTCCCCACTTTCCCATCGTCTCCCTCGCTCGCTCGCTCGCTCTTGTCCTTCTCCCTTTCTCTTTCTAATCAGCCTTTCTCCATGTCCGCATTTTCTGAATCAGGGAGGATCAGGGTCCGTACAAAACGTAAGATTCTCCGGAATAAGGATGACGGAGGTGCAAATGCCCATCGTGATCGACCAATTCTACTGCGACCGGAGCACGTGCCGCAACCAGACGGCCGCCGTGGCCCTATCCGGCATATCCTACGAGAACATCAAAGGAACGTACACCGTCAAACCCGTGCACTTCGCCTGCAGCGACAGCCTCCCTTGCTGGGACATCCGACTGACGAACATCGAACTGAGGCCCATTCAAGAGCGCTTCAAAATGTTCAATCCCTTCTGTTGGCAGACTTTCGGAGAGCTTCTATCTCCTGCGATGCCCCCAATAGATTGCCTGCAGACTGGAAAGCCCGCTACGAGTCTGCCCATGTCATATTTGGACGCATGCTGATGACGATCTGTAATATGATTTTATGGAGCGTTGGGCATCCTGCGTGGTCGTCTATGATCATTCCGACCCCTTTCTGCCGCCTGAGCAAGCTTTTCTTTCTCTCTTTCATGTGTATTCACCTTGACGAGATGAACGAATGATTCTTAGGTTTTCAATCTCTCCGCTGCCTTTAGAAAGAGGAGAAGACATAGGTCACTAGCCAGTTGTTCCATTGATCAGGATATGTGTGCGCGAAGTGTGTGATCGTCGACGCAGCGAACTGTGTGGGTGTGCGGCGCGAAGTGTGCTACTTGGGAGAATTTCGAGTACTTGTCAAGGTCAACCTTTGAGCCAAAAATTTAATTTAGTTATATAGTTTGAATTCTACTTTTGATTTTCTAAAACATCACAAGAGGGATTTCATTTGTCTTATTGCAATTTTCAAGAAAAAGTAAAATGCTCATATAGTATTGGATTCATACCCCCATTAGGAAAGTTTAGTGTTTTGAATAATTTTAACCCATCAATTTCTTGAATTTGACATGTTATGCAAATGGAAAAATTTAAGTTATTTACATCATTATTATTTATATTTTCTTCAATTGGGAATATTCCCCAATTGAACTATGTATAGATGTTACAAAACGTTTAAGAGGTAGAGAAAATGGGGAGGTGGATAATATTCAAAAGGTAATTGGTCTATCATGCCCTAAGCTTAGTATCAATAATGATATTACACTCTCCCTCAAATATTGATCTTAAATATTTGAGCTTAAATATTGATCACGCTCATAGGTGATAGTTTATGATGAATGGTAAATGCACGATCATTTATTCACTTATTAACTCACATGTTGAACCATTAAAAATAAAACTAAATCTAGTCTAAAAGATAATTCAAAACAAGTAGAATGGTGAATATGTATTGAATCCACATGATTTGCCTGATTTGCAATCCATTGGGCTTGACCTATCTCACTAATTATCCTTTATTTATGTTAATTTAAAGTGAGTATGGTTTTTTCTTGACCTGTTGACGTGTATTTTCCAACATCCACACGAATTTGACTCATTAGACCACACTTTAGAATCTAAGAAAGTTGGACAGAAAAAATGTCAAATTTGATACGTAGGTTCCAGCATAGAGAAGGAGATAAATCCAATGAATTGAAGCTGAGTTTTGACAATGAATGAAGGAGGTAATGAAGATTAAATATTGAAATGAGGAATGCCAAGATTCACCTCACAATATTGTAGGTACCATATTGAACCATTATAGATACCTTGATTTGGGTGTCATGGTCCCATTTATCATCCAAAGAACATTTATATTTTCAATTTCATATAGTGTAGCCCAAATAATACCATCAATAAATAAATGACTTGTTTGGTGGTTGGGGGATTAGGCTAATCTTATGATATTGATTGGACCACAATTGTATTTTACTTTTAATGTCTATGGCCATCAAAAGACTTGGATGCTCTCCCATATTGATTCAACAATGCATTTTGGTAAGGTGATCTCGTAAAGTAGTGTAAATGGTTTATGTTAATCATACATTTTATTCTTGAATTTACATGATAACTAAATATCTTAAATGCATAACTCATATAGTTGCGATGGATCTTATCACACTTTTAGGATAGTTTTCATGATCATCATGCATTATAAACTCGTAACACATTATGAAATAAAGAAATGAACTCTTGCTTTTCATGTTCACAAATTTCATAATTTTAGGGATAGTTGGAGTAATTTGTATTTGAGATTTTTCTCAAGTAATAACCACATTTTTTACACTAATTGATTGCAAGACTTAGATTAAGTGAATCGTAAAGAAAGAAGATACCAAAGAGATTTGAATCAAAGCTATATATGAATTTATTCTTAAATTAGGGTTTATTCTTTTCAATCTTTTCCATTTTCTTAATGAAATTGGTCAAATCTATTATGGATCGTACATGGTCCTTAGTTGGTGTCGGTGGCCATATTGTGGGGATTATCATAATATTTCATCTCAACATAGATTCAAGCATGGGTTTAGGTTTGGCCTCAATGGAGAAATGGAGCACCCAACAATGCATCTTCACAAACCAGAAACTACAATATCACCCCTTTCATTCTGGGGTGACAGAGGGATCGTACCATTCAAGCCTTTTTACATCACTTTTTGATATTTTTAGAAGAGTTGCTATTTGGAGAGCATAGTATGATAAAAAGTTAAGTTGTGTTTGGGGGGGGAGTTATTGCCTATCACGTGACAATAGTAGAATCAGTCAAGCAATTGACATTTTCATATTTTCAACCCTAAATCACCATTCCACCGTTCGATCAAGGATTTTATGTCTTCAATAGGAGATTGAAGGTGTTTGATTTGTTCATCGCATCCTACATGTACATCTTCCTTTTTCATTGATCATTTATGTTGTCTTAATCTAAAAATACCATAAATAATCATTCATTTCAACTTTTTTAACCACCCTCCCTGTGGATTTGACCTTGAATCACCATTATTTTAAATTTTAATAGATCAAATTTGAAAACTTTGAGCATAACTTTATATATATGAATTTGTGCTTTCAAAAATTGTGATTTTATGCATATCAGGTCACCTTGATCTTGTCTACCAATCCTGTTGCATATTCCTCATCATCTATCAATTCCCATGTTATACATCAAAACTCTACTAGTCATCAATGGAATCTTCAATGGACTTAGAATAGAACACCTTTGTGAATCTTCACACTTTAAAGTTGGATACTCATTCATTTTATTCCAACATTGTTTCTTGAACCCAGATGTCACCATGAGTCACCACAAAACTCGTTTTCTAAGTTGAAGATTTATTAAGGTTGACAATAAATGACTACACTGGCCTTTTTCTCTTGTGCTCTAGCTTAACTCTATTTGAGCCCTCTTTTCAGCAATCAAGTGAAATCGACCACTTCATCAACTTCATGTCTCCATGCCTTTCTTTATAGAGAGTTGATTGGTCATGTGTATGGAACAACTTTCCTAATATTTTAAAGTGGAGATATCAAAGTTTTGACATTACAAACATTCAATGTGTCTTGAAGCAAAGTCGTTAGATATTATTTTATGAGCTGAGACAAATAATGGCTACACATGGTTTTGAGCATCAAATGTCTATCCAACTATCTTTTTGGAAAATATTCTAGTTGAGATTGTTATTCTTTAAATTTACATGGATGACATTTTGATTACTCACATTGATCGAGAAAGATTGTTCAAACTAAAAAGTATCTTAAAAAACACCTCTATATTCAAGTTTCAATAAACCACATTATTTATTGGCTATTAAGTGTGATTATTTACATGGATACATGGTTCTTGACCCATAAATTGTGTTAAATCTCCAAGAGGAAATTGGTCTTTTTAGGGTGTAATTAGCACTAAATGCATAGTTGTTAATGCACTTATTAAGTAACCACATGTACACATTAAATGTATAATCGAATCCACTCTAAAGATAATTAAAAAAAGTAAAATAGTAAATACATGTTGAATCCACAAGAAGTTGTGTTGACGATAATGAGAAACAAAAACTTGGTCGAATTTAGTTAAATCAAAGGAGAAAAATATTATAGAAAATTTATAAAGAGAGAGACGAAAGGAAAGTAAGGAAACAAATCAGGCAACCATCGAAGTTGAAACCAAGAAGAGATTGATAACATGCAAAATTTGATATCGAAGCCATCCATTTCTCCTACATTTAGGTCATTAAATGTCATTATTCATCTTTATCTTGCATGTTATCATGATATTATGTTCAGAATAAACACTTTCATTGCACTTGAAAATGGAGGAGTTAATTACAAATAATTAGGGCTGCTATGAGGAATTGTAGGCAATAATTACTTTCAGAAATAATTACCTTAATTGAAATTTTTGGACAGGATAATTCATCTCTTTTATAGCATTCACTTTAAAAGAAATAATCTTTTCTTTTTCAGAAATAATTATCTTCAGAAGTATCTTCAATTTACAGTTTATGTTAATAATGCCCTTAATGGGCCGATTTGTACTTATGTGTTTTTTGAGGTATTGTAGACAGGAAATGCATTTGAATTGTGTGAACCAATCACACGATGAAGAAGAAGGCTGTGTGCACAACGATGTGTACGCATTCAACCTGTGTCTCACTAACAAAGCGTTTTATGCGGTCGTTAAAACACACAAATGTCGGTCAAACAAAATTTATAATTCCAAACTCACAATAACAAAGATATAAAATCAAGTATAGTGTAAAGATTAGGTCGATCCACATAGAACACGGTTGACTTTGATCACAGAGTTCACTTGGTCAAACTTAGGTTTAATTAGATATATTAAGAAATGAATTTATAATATTATTGATGGAAATGATAGAATTATATCAGATAAGATATTTTAAGAATTTAGAAGCTGATTTGACGAAAAAATGTCAAAAGTCAAGGTCAAAGCGTTGACTTTCTGTAAAATCAGAGAATAAAAAGAGCTTAAAATATTACGAAAATAAAATATTCAGAAACTAGAAAGAAAATGGAAATTTTTAATATATAATTCATGATATTTCAAGAAGAATTAGATTTACTATGAATTATTGAAAATCAAATATCAGAAAAATCTTGAAATGAACACTTCAGTGTAAATCTTCAAATTGGCTAAACAAATGATATCCAAATCTTACAATTAACATATCAATGGAAAGCTAACAACTAAAGGATTCCAAGAGGACCAAAATTATCAAATTTCATCTTGTATTTTAAAAGTAATTGCACCCGCAAGTCAACGCCCAAATTCGGATTGAAAATGAGCAGTAGATGGTCAAATGTTAAATTGAAAGGTCAAATGATGATGAAATTTTACGATTTAGCTATCCACGGCTGATAAAACAAGGAATCCAATGAAACCAGAATCAAAGGATTCGGGATTAAGATCAGGGAGAAATCCTTGTTTCAGAATCAGCAAAATTCCAAAACCTAATTTAGGCGAAAATGAAGAACAATTCGACTTAAATGGTGAAATTAACTACTTAAATCTAATCTAAATACAAATTGTTGCAAGAAAAATGATTGTTTCACACTAATAACCCGATTGACTTGAAGTTTAGGCTCCAAATCGCGTTGATTGAAGTGAATTCGATCGGCGTACGTTCGGCGTTCAAGGGGAGAAATCGATCAAATCTGGCAACGATTCGTGATCAATCCTGCCTCAATCCGATCGGAATTGAGTCTAGGACGCAGGGGGATCATGAAGAACTCAAGATATGCCTCGAAAATTGCTTAATTTCTTCACGATTAATCAAGAGTTGCGTAAAAAAGAGAGGAAGAACATCGCTTTATAGAAAAAGTCCGCAAAAATTGCGGACTGTCCGATTCGGTGAAGACTGATCGACGGCCACGACCGTGTGATGATCGGGGACCACGATCCCATGATCCACAAAAATTTCCCATCTGATCTTGATCAGAAGATTCTGATGTGTCCACGTGTCGCCCCACGATCGCCGAAAGCGAGATTAGATCGTGAGCGTCCGATTTTCACTTACGCGATTATTGGTCTTCATTTGCGCACGTGCTTTGATGATGATAGGTGATGAACTAAAACTCGGTTTGATTATATCGTTGTTGTGTGTTCTAATTCATGCAATACATTTATAATACCTCACTTAGGACAGTAGTAAGCAAAGGTCGATTCTCAGGGAATCTAGGTAATGAGGGTTGAGACAAAAGTAGAAGAAAGGATGATTTCCTATAGTGGAGAATATTAGAAGTTAGAAGAGGAATTTTATAGAGATAATGGATATAATTGGTTAGATTATGTTTCTGTAGTTCTAATTAGAGGAGAAGAGATGTGAATTAGAAGGGTAGAGATTGATTGAAGGTGGAGAAAATGATGGAGGGGAGAGAAGAGAGGTGTAATAGTATAGAGATAAATGAGATGGTTTGGGTATGATTTATGAAAACAAATGCAATAACTTACGATTAAAATAGAATAAAAAGTCCTACATTATCCATGGAAAAGGCTTACAAGAGAATCCCTCCCTAGAATCTTCCCACAAACCCTGTGTTGGTGCCAATCCTAGGCCAGGTGGTGCTTGATTCGCTACGACGTCGATCTCCTCTTGTTCTCCTTATCCAGAACAAACTCGAGCATCCGATGATGCCTAGCTTGGGCCTAAGCTTCTCCCCCTTTCTTGCTGGTGACCTGGTGTCAAGAGAGAGCCAAAAGACAAGAAAATTCGGAGTGGAGGAGGAGAACTTTTAGGAGTTAGGGCTTCCTCCCAATCCGACGGTTGAGATTGATTTTCGAGAGCTTTGGGAGTCCGATGGAAATTTCAACTATGCAGATGTGAAGAGCACGGTGAGATTAACTTGTCGTCAAAATTTCAGCCCGATTGGACAGCTAGATCATGAGATATCAATCTTTCTTTTCAGAGCATTTCTGGCCGTCGATCGGATGACCTCTAGCGTCAGCAGTCCTCCGTCATCAAGCTCCTGAGATCGCGCCACGTCGTCATCACGCCGATCGTTGGATTTCCGCCACGTAACCTGCAAGGTAATTAAATATTAAAAAGGTCCAAAAAAGGTAAGTAGGAGGAATCTGTGGCGGTTAACTTTGCCGTAGATTCCTTCCTTTAGCGCAAATAAGAGAGCGCCACGTCGCTCTCTTATTTTGCCTTAGGTGAAAAACGACAAAAAGGTAGGCGCTAAACGATGAAAAAAGAAGAGAGCCTGCGGCGATTAATTCGCCGTAGATTCTCTTTTATGAGTGAATGAGAAAGCGCCACGTCGCTCTCTCATTCCTTATTACTGTCAAAAATGACGGCGCGCGATGCAGAGACTCCACGTCACCTGTTAGTGATAATCAGAAACGACAAAAGTGAAACAGAAATGACAAAAGGAAAGGACTATTTGTGGCGAATGAGAGAGCGCCACGCCGCTCTCTCGTTCCTCCTTACGGTCAACTATGACGGCTGTCATACACGTCATCTGCAAGGATATGTAATTAGTTAAAAATAAAAATGTTAGGCTAATAAAAATCATTTCTAAAATCCTAAAAGATATATTTTGCTTTCAAAATTCGTTTCCTTGTCAGTTTATACTCTAAGAAAAATATTCAAATATTATAAAAGCCAGGAAATACCATAAAATCATAATGAAGCAAAATTAAGAAATTTTAATTATAATAACACATAAATGTATTCCTTTTAAGCCAAATGTTCATGAAAAATTAAGAGTTAAAGGTCATAGATTTATGTGTTATCAATAGGATGGACCAGAGTTCACCCGATTGATGGGTATTAATCAACACGATTTCATCCGACGCCTATCGCAACGTCACGTATCCTACAAATAAGAACTACAGGGAACATAGTCCCACACAGAGGTAAAAGAGTGAAAATAACGGGTATATAATGTGGAAGCACTTTACGCCTTTGCGTTACCGCCCCAAACTACTTACCTGGGCCTACTAACCTATGAGCCCATCATCTGCCAGCTTGAAGACCCTCTTGCCATGTAGGCGCCACCCAAGCGTCTGCGTCGCCTTGCCACGCGTACACGCCACATCAGCGCTACGTAGGCGCTCATGTGGCTCTACCACGTGTCCCACGCCGTGCCACGTCAGCCCGCGGTTCCTGCGGGAAAATAACCCCCTTTTGCAATTTTTTAAAGGAATTAAAATCTGTAAAAATCAAAATAAATTCCAATAAAATCCAGAAAAATCTAGAAATTTCATAAATCAATATCTTAAAAAAATAACTCGTTTTAAACTCAAATTTTCTCCATTGGATCACAAATTTCTTCATCTTTAATATTATACCACCTAAAAATATAAATTCAAACAAGAAGATGGGATGGATTGAAAATAATACTAAGTGATTCATTAAGAATTCTTTCTTTTAATCATCTAATCATTATTTTTATTGGAATTAATCATTTTAATCATCTACTAAAGTAAAAATAATTCAAATAAATTGGTTAATTATAAATTATTTAATCTTGAAAAACATCAAACATCAATAAAGTGAAGTAATTAACCCTAAATTAATGCAAAAATATGAACTTTAGTGAAATGGCATATCAATGGAGAAAATTCATAAAACTATGATAACATGCATCATAATCACTTAAAATAAGCATGAATATTAATCAAATAAGATGAGAATTTAAGTTAAATATGCATGTTATCACTCACCTGTTGGGTACGAGCATCAAGATGCAAGAGACATCCTTCACCAATCACAGGGAGAAAGCCTAGATGTCGAGCAATCCTAGCGTGCAGCATAGACGCGCGTGCGGAGCAATGCGCACCAAGGGACGAAACAAATTCGCAAAATGGGGGCATCGCGATATCAGAAAGCATTAAGAGGAAGAGAGGAAGCGGCATGAGGGCTCGTTCTTGATTTCCCGTCCAAGGAGATTCTTGGCCTGGAGGACACATCGGGAAGGGAGTTCCACCTTGAAGCAGTGACGACCTTGAGCATTCGAGAAGTGTTGATTCCTCTTATCGGAAGCTGCGATTAGGGTTGTGTACAAGGATTAGGTACAAAATTTTCCTTACTGTTTTCTTAGTTTGTCTTTTCTTTTCTTTCACTCTCTTATGAATTGAATAATTCCTCAGTCATATTCTTTTTTATACTTTGATTGTTTGAAATTTTTTTACTCAGTAATTTTTTGAGATCTTTAATTAGTTTAGTCTGTGAGTTCGATTCAAGCTTAATTTTGAAATTGAATCTTTCTTTCTTAATATTCTTCTTGCATTGTGATTGTTTGAAGTTGTATTGATCATTTACTTTTGAGACCTTATCAGTTTAATCGGTGGATTTAGTTCATTTCTAACTCTGTACCTAACTCCGATTCATTTCTAATGTCTTGAGCGCTATTCTTCTAAGTGAGGAAACTCATATATAACTCTTATCTCCACTCCTTCATCCTTATTAACTCTTATTTCTATTTCTATTACTCTCTATTCTTTTCTTTCTTTTTCTTCACCTTACTCTTTTCTCTTTCCTTTCCTCATTTGTTTTCTCTTCTTTTCTTTCTCTTTCACAATTTTACTGCTATTCTTCTTAGTGAGGAAATACATGCATACAGATAAATAGAGACGATCTTCTCTGTATTAATCTGATTTTTGTTACTTTAGTTTACATTGAAAACTAAAACTAAAATTTTAATTTTGTCAATTAGATTTGGTTTAACCTCTGTTCATATAAATCCGAAATGCTCTACATTAGCTAAAATCCTTTAAGTCTTGTCATCTGGATAAAACTGATTCCTAAATCAGGTAAATATAATTACAAAAAGAAAAGAAAAATAAAGAGTTAAGAATGATACATAAACAAAGATATTCTCTAAAGAAATGTGAGCAGAAAATGAAATTCTCTTGACAACTTTCAGTAATAAGAAAATAATAACATCATATTGATAAAAAATTAAAATCAAAATATAAACAATGAAAGTAGATTTAGCATATTAAACTCGTCATTTCTGCATCTTTTTTTCTTTTATACAAAAAAAAGATAATTGCAATTCATTTCATATAATTCTCTTGTTGCTCCGTATTTGTGACAAAAACAAAAATTCTATCTTGAATATATTAAAAAAAGGAAATCATTGTTGCAATCTCCCATGGATTCGACCCCTTACTAAGCCACATTTTTGGATATTTGCAAATGTGAAGGGAAATTCTTTTAAATACATTTTATTGATTAAGTCTGAACAAAAGCACAACGACGCATTATATCTTCTATTTTTGGACTTATAAAAGACCAAAGGAAGAACACATGTGAGAGAGCATATCATGATGAAACTGTTGAAAATATACTAAAAATCCTATTCTGGCCCCTAATCTAACCCTAACTTTATCTCTAATAGATGAGAAAGTGGATTCTTAATCCAAAGGCATCACAAAGTTGACCCTATGTTGTTGACTCAAAGGCCTCAAATAACGATTCTTTGATTGCAATTGTTAGCATTCAAGCATGAAATCCTCACACATTTTGAGGGCAATTGATTATATTTTCACACAATCTCAGGAAAAATGAAATAAATGCATAACTATTAGTAATTGGAGTGAAAGAAACAACTTTTTTTAAGAAAAAGGCCTCAATATTTCAAGCATAAGAGAAAGAGATGAAGATTAACCCTTTTTAGAGAGTTTTTGGGCTTTGAATGACCTTAAATGGGTCATTTTAAGCACTAGACATCCAATTTCCTTGTTTAAAGTTCATGAGGGCTGAGATTGTGTCACAATATTGCCTTAAAATCAAGAAGAAACCCCCCAACATTATAAGGTTTCTTTCTAGCCATTAGATTGCACACTTTTGGGCCAATGGATGGCTTGAATTATGTCATGTGCTGTTGTGATGTGGGTTTGTGGCTATTGCATCAGGTGTTTGATGCTTGAGAAGCACTAGATGTTTCCACGTGTTGTGTTAGTTGAAGAATTTTCATGATGAATAGCACCCCTATGATTTTGATTAAAGCATCGAAAACTCGCCACATGTCCATGTATCATGGGATTATATCTCGTGGATCCATCATATTGAAGAAGCTGATTTGTTGTGGTTCACAATTTTTGCTAAGCCCCCTTGTTGAATCAGTGAAGATCAATGGTTTAAATTAAGTTGCTCTACCCAACACTTCTGATTATGCCATATCACTTGCATAAGAGAAACAAAAACATTGTCCCACATTAGAAAAATTAATTATTTTTAAGGCTGTAGAAGAAGCATGGTATTGAGTAATCAATTCAGCCATTAGGAACCCCTTAAACCTTTATGAGTCTCTCTTAATGCAGAATCCCATAGGCATTGAAACATGTGGCATATGTGCATGCTGATGAACGGTGATCATGTGGTCATCTAATACTCATGTCCACACATCCAAATAAAATCCAAAATCACTTATATTCAAGCTAAATTGGGATTAGTTTAGTATAGAGGTGAGTAAGGGAAGAAAATCATGCGCAATGAGAGAGAAAATGATGAAAATTATTAAAATTTGTCTAATCTGATGGGTATTTTGTGGCTTGCAAGCCAATCATACTTTCATCTTTTGTTTATATTCATTCAAATGAACTTTTTTTCATTGTCATTCTTGTGTGATGTTTGCAATGAAGTCCATGGACATATACAATGATCAAGTAAATTATGATGATTTCATAAGACAGTGATCGTTGGTCTTTAAACATATGTTTTAAATATTCCTATTCATGGGATATTCGATAAGGATATCGACGTAGTGTTTTATGCGGTCATTAAAACACACAAAAGTTAGTCAAACAAAATTTATAATTTGAAACTCACAATGACAAATATATAAAATCAAGTATAGTGTAAAGATCGGGTCGATCCAAAGAGAACACGGTTGACTTTGATCACAGAGTTGACTTGGTCAAACTTAGGTTTAATTAGATATATTAAGAAATGAAGTTATAAGATTATTCATGGAAATGATAGAATTATATCAAAGAAGATATTTTAAGATTTTAGAAACTAATTTTTAAGAAGAAATGTCAAAAGTCAAGGTCAAAGCATTGACTTTGACCAACAGTTGACTTTATGAAAATCAGAGAATAAAAGAGCTTAAAATATTATGAAAATTATATAGTTAGAAACTATAGAGAAAATGGAAATTATTGATATAAAATTCGTGATTTTTTTTTATAAGAAATGGATTTATCATGATTTATTGAAAATCAAAGATCAGAAAAATCCTAAAATGAACACTTCGATGTAAATCTTCAAATTGACTAATCAAATGATATCAAAATCTTGAAATTTATATACGAATAGAAAGCTAACAGACAAAGGATTCCAAAGAGACCAAAGTTATTGAATTTTACCTTGTATTTTGAAAGTAATTGCACCCACAAGTCAACGCCCAACTTCGGATTGAAAATGAACAGTAGATGGTCAAACGCCAAATTGAGGGGTCAAATGATGATGAAATTTATTGATTTTATCATCGACATAAAACTGATGAAACAAGGAATCCAATGACACCGGAATCAAATAATTCAAACTTAAGATCAGGGAGAAATCCTCATTTCAAAATCAGCAAAAATCCGAACCAAATTTGAGCAAAAATGAAGAACAAAACGACCTTAATGATAAAATTGACTACCTAAATCTAATCTAAATACAAATTATTACAAGGAGAATGGTCGTATCACACTACTAACCCGATTGGCGCAAAGATTTGGCTTCAGTTCACGCGGATTGAAGAGTATTGGATCGATTTCGTCTTCGACGTGCGTTCGGCGTTCAAAGGGAGATTTTGATCAATCCTTGCAATGAATTGCGACGAATCTTGACTCAATCTGATCGTGACTGAGTCTGGAACACAGCGGAATCGCGATGAACTCAAGATATGCCTTCAAAACTACTTAATTTCTTCACGATTAATCAAGAGTTAAGTTTTCAAAGGAAGAACATAGGAATTTATAAGGAAATTCCGCGCGGAAAACGCGGACCGTTCAATCTGAACAAGATTGGATGGACGGCCACGATCTCGCGCGGAAGATGAGCCATGATCCCACGACGCGAGCCCATGTTCTCCCTTTTATTTCGCCCGTCCGATTTAGATCAGAGCGTCTCGATGCGTCCACGTGTCGCCCCACGATCGCACGATGCGGACCCACGCTCTCCATTTATTTCGCCCGTCCGATCTTGATCGGAGCCTCCTCGCAAAGCCACGTGTTGCAAGGTGAGTCGTCGATCGCGCTCACTTAAGTGATTTTTAATGCACGTGCTTCTGATGGCGATCGGGTGTGTGAATGGTAAAGCCTAATTGTATTGAGTGAGTAAAGAAGAGATTACAAGCCTCTATTTATAGAGAAGAAAGAGAGAAGGATAGAAATGTATCCCATGTGGGACTAATATGCTTAAGTATAGTAAAATATGAATATTTCCCAAGAGGTCACCCATCCTAGTACTACTCTCACTCAAGCACGCTTAATTATGGAGCTCTTATAAGATCTAGTACAATACACCTTATAATGAGTTATATCTAAGACCTTCTAATGAGCTATATCTAACAAGGTGGACTCGGGTCCACGCGATCAATGCGCTTTAATCTACGCGACTTCATCCGACGTGCCTTGTTCTGTCACGTGTCCTACAAAGAAGAGATTAAACGGGAACATAGTCCCACACGGAGGAAATGAAGAGAATTGGTGAGTATAAAATGTGGGGCTGCATAACGCCTTTGCGTTACCACCCCAATACTTTTACTTGGGCCCATTAACCCGTGGGCTCATCACTTGCCAGCCCCCTCACACTGCCACGTGGCGCCACTCGGGCATCTGCGTGGACTCGCGTGGTCTAGCCACGTGTCCGCGCCACCTCCGCGTGTGGGTCCCCGTGGCGCTGCCACGTGGCCTTGCGTGCCATGTCGTATCCGCGCGAGTCCCACATGCCATGTCAGCTCCGCGGGTCCTATGGAGATATGAACCCCCCCTTTTTGCCTTTTTTAAAGGAATTAAAAATCAATAAAAATAAAAATAAAATCCAAAAATTTCAGAAATCTATATCTTTAAAAATATAACTCCTTTTTTACTCAAATTTTCTTCATTGGCTCACAAATTTATTTCTTTTTAATATCATGCCATCTAAAATAAATTATAAGAAGAAGACTATAAGGTTACTTCAAAATAAACTTAAGTGATCCTTATAAGAAATGTATTTCATATTATCTAAACATCCTCTTCTTAAAATTAATTCTTCTAATCATCTACTAAAGTCAAAGTAAATCAGGGAAAGTATTTATTTAACCTTGCAAAAGATTAATCATCAATAAAGCACACAATTAACCCTAATTGATGCATAAATATGGACTTTAGTGAAATGGCATATCAATGGAGAAAATTCATAAAACTATGATAACATGCATCATAATCACATAAAATAAGCATGAATATGAGTTAAATTAGATAAGAATTTAAGTTAAATATGCATGTTATCAGACATTGCATTATCCGAAAAGAATAACACTATCTGATCTGACTCATATAATGAGTATGGCTGATCCTGTGGCCAGCGATGTTGAGACACCAAGGATAGATAGCGGGTGCTCTTTGGAGAAAGAGTTCACTGAATTGATTTGTATGAATCCCTAAATGGTATTATGTCAAATTGTCAATCAGGTTTATTCATGTCACGGTTGTGTACGTGGTCCTTTGACCTGAGACACCAAAGACATCTTGTGGATAGATGACCATGTTTTGACTATGACTTACGAATCCCTAGCCACGGGATCTCCAAAACGTCATAGAGTGGATACGACATGAAGTTCTTGAAGGTGATTGAGTGATTAATATGGGATCATCCGCCCTCGGTATATGAGGAGATCGACTCAAGGAATGAGATGCGGTTAAGTCCTTGGCCAGGGTAGTAGAAATATTAGAGAAATTGTTCTCAATGATTTCCTACTCGCATCAGTACTAAATTGAGTGACCGATTAGGGTTTGACAATTAACCATACCCTAAGTCATTCATGAGTCTCGTGTGCATGAAGGATTATACGTATATGGTAACCAATTATGGCAGGGTTTTATGAAAGAGTTATAATATACTCTATATCTCCTAGAGCACGTGGTGTAGCTTAGCACCCACCGGGCTAATGACTCAACCTGTCGATTGGGTTAAATTGATCCTTAGTCAATTAATCTATATGTTGATATAGTTAATTGATAAGGAGGACCAATAAGTGTTATTAGGTTGATAGAGTCATTAACTGGTGAGATATATGGACCTATAGGGTCACACACATAAGGTCAATGGACGTCGGTCGATATAGACATAATAATAAGGGTTTTTGTAAAAATTTCACATTCCTAAAGTCTATAAATAGGAGGAGGACGACCATAATAGTGGTGCCCATCCAAGCCTAGTTTAACTTCTCCCCTTTCTTCTCTTCCTCTCGTGATGACGAGTGTTTAAGAGGAGATCTTATCATCTGGAGACTATGTGGATACTGCTAGAGGTCGGCCGCTTGAACAGTTGAAGAACTCTTTTAAATGATCCATCTAAGTATGAATTTTATTACATACTAGATGATATGATCACTGACAAAACGAAACCGCGAGGTCATAAAAAATACACGATCTCGTGTCAAAATAAAATCCAAACTTACCAATTTAATGAAAATAACTCGAATTTAGAGGTATAATGGTAAATATGGGTCGAATCCACAGGGAATTAGGGAAATTTTTAGAGATCTTTTGGAATTTGATCGAATTGGACGATGAATCGATGATAGAAATTGGAAAAATGATATTTTATGAAAGAGGACTTGAAGATGAATCCACAGAATCAAAAATCAATGAATTTGACTTTGATTTCGCAGAGAAGTTGAAGATTGAAGATGGATGATTTTTATGAAAACTTAAATCACGAATTACCAAAAATAAGCTTAAAATTACTTAAATTAATGATTTTAAAATGAAATTAAATACTAAACGAAGATAGATTAGGATAAAACGCAATCACTAACCCATAACTGCAATCAAATTGTTCCAATTAATCGCCGCAATCAAGGCTATTCATAAACAATCCAAAAATCGCGATCGTGGAGTTCAAGCGTCAATTTCTTCCTTGTCGATCGTTGAAATCTTGATCTTAAGCACTTCATGGACAGGGAAATGAGTCTAGAAGTGATTGAGATCAAGAGATTCAAGAGATTTGGTGTCTAAACAATTCAATTTGAGTGAATTACTCTCGAATACTTTACAAATACGAAGAACATCTCAATTTATAGGCGATTTGGGTGTAACCGTCCGATGAAAAGCATCAACGGCTCTGATGAAATGCATGATTGCAAATCGTTACTATTAAGTCGTGGCTGTTGGATCGCGATCAGACACTTGAGATGAAGCCACGTCGCATGCATTTTATAATGCATCAAAACGCACGCCGTTGGATCGTGATCGGACGCCTCAGATGCGTTTTCCGTCAGTTTAATCAGAACCGTTATAACTTGTTAGATCGACGGCTCTGATTAAATCATTTATATAACGATTTGCCAATGAATTACCCTGCGCCACGTACCCCCCCTCCATTATGTGAAGATCAACGGCTCTTAATCTTCATGCGATCGGACGCTTCTCATGCTACCACGTCACCACCCGCCTTGACCGTTCAATCGCGATGCGATCGGACGGTCCAGATTACGCCATGTCACCTGCGCATTTAAGAAAAATTCAGAAAATTGATTTTTAATTAGAAAAATCGATTTTTAATTCCGGAAAATCCTTCAAAATTCATTAAAAATTCAGAAAAAATCCAAAAAAATCCCTAAAAATTAGAAAATTCATAACTTTTAAAATATAACTCCAAATTAATTCAAATTTCTTTCATTTGATCAGAAATTTAATTATCTATCATTATAAAAAGTCAAATTTAATAAATAACAAGAGATTTAATTTCTATTTAAAAATACATTCATTTCTTTAAGATTTTAACTTTAGAAAATTAAATGAATGTTTATAAAAACGATTTCTCTCATTATTTAACTTTAAAAACACTTATAATCTCAAGTAAAGATGGGTTATAAAAAATTTTATCTTTAATTCATCATAATTAACCCTAGATTAAAGTATTTTGAGATTATAGTGACTTTTTTTAATATAATGATAGATAAATACTCATAAATAGGATAACATTTCTAGGAATGAAATCTTTTATGCCTTAGAATGCATTAATAATCATGTATTATCATGTCTAATTAGCATGTTATCAATCACCTAGAATGGATGATAAGATCATCTATTCTTGGTGCTTCAACTCTATTGAATGTTTTGATTCAACACCTTCCGCTGCAATCATTATTTTGGTCAAAAACTTGGAGAGCTTGTCGAGCCTCAGATCCTAGCATAATCTAAGCTTCAAAATTAAAATCTAATGCTGAATAAAAAAAAGGAGTAAAACATGAAATCTAACCCAAAACCACACTCAAAATGATCCAACTAAATGTCGGATCAAGGTTTTTTTGTTCGTGACTTCTATAGTAGAGTTTAAGTAGTGATTTCTCCCTATTCTCTCAATAAAATATTGACTTTAAGCACTTCTTGAGCGTTGAAATGAGTCTAGAACATGATTGAACAAAAGATTCAAGGATTGAGTCGTCCAAAAGGTCCAATTAATAAAAAAAAATTCAAGAATGAATACATCATCAAAGAGAGAATTTAAATAGAATGAAATTTGAGCATGGCAGTTGGATCAACGTTTCATCTTCGATCAATGGCTCAGATAAAATGTCAAGAATTTGAATTGATGACATTAAGTTGTGGTCGTTGGATTTGAGCTGAAGCGCCACATTGATGTTGTTAATCAATGTTAAGAATTTGCCACATCCACACATGAAGAAGAGTCATCTCTTAATTAATTAGAAAATAAAAATAAAAGTAAAGAGTACACTCAACTATGAAGATATTTTTCTCTTTTAATTTTTTATTTAAGCCTCAAATAAAATATAAAATAAAATTGGGATAATCTATTTAAAATTGATTTCTTGATTTACACATTATTAACCCTTAAAATAATATATTTTGAGATTTTCGATAAAAATTACATAGAATGATAAATATGTACTCAAAGTATGATAATATGCATCAAAACTATATGAATTATACCTTAAAATGCCATAAGATAACATATGATTATGCCTTAATAATCATGTAATCTCAATTACATGTATTATAATGCCACCAAGGCGTGTAAAGCAAGTATTGAAGAAGAGTTGCATAAAATTGGTCTTAAAAAGTATATTGTGAAAATTTGAGTAAAATGGCTTGGTATGAAAATACAAGATAACATGGTAACATGTATTATAATGACATAGATTATATATATTAAAATAATTTTAAATATTTATATTTAGACACATAAAATGTATATTATCAAGGTGCAAAATGGAAACCTCAATAATTGACTCTAATCCTAAAATTTGGGATACTACCTCTCCCCTTCTCTATGATGTTAATTGATTGGGAAGCTTATCTACTTGATTGTCTCTCATTTGAGATATTTTCTGTGTGGTATGGTTTTTAAGCCAATTTATGAATGTGCCATGGGAGGTAAATTGGCCATGATGAGGACTTTTGTGGTAATGATTGAGACATCTTACAGCTGAGGCCTATTCAAACTAATTCTGTGAAAGTGACAAAGGTGATAGGAAGTCTAGATGAGGTTAATGTGAGAATCTTGGGGTACATAGTTTCCTAGCATAAACAGAAGCAAAATGTTTTCTCATTCTAGCAATGGAGAGTTCTGCTTTATGACTAGTAAGACTTCTAAGATGATGTGGAATTAGTCTCTTCTTTAAGATTTGGATGTTATTGTGAGCTCATCTATGCTTATGTATTATGATGACTAGTCGACCATCTTTATTGTGAACAATCCCACTTTCTTGGCACACACCAATCATAAAATTCATTTAAGAAATGCCTTGTGCAAGTTTTTGGTTTCAAACGTTTCTAGTAGATCTATGAATTTCTAGTGGTTATTTTTGTCAATCTATGTTGGTGCCATTTTATCATGAGGGCGCATATTTGATGGCTTTTCTCATATCATAATCAATCTTCAAATCAATTTTTTCTCATGGATATGAAGAAGTCAAACTACTTCTTTAATGTTGAATTATGTTATAAACCTAGAAGAATGGTGTTATCTGAAAGCAAATATATGTTTTGGAATCTCATTGGCTAAAAGTGGTTGTCAAATCTTTAATTTTTGGTGAGTCATTGGTGCTAGATTCGACTAAACAAAATGCTAACTTTTTTTTTGGTTCATTTGATTATTGAACTCCATCGCATACTGGTCCCCCATAAATAAAAAATGAAAACTACAAAGGGTCTATTTGACCTAGAAAATGAGGAAAATAAATATTGTCCGATTGGCCTAGGGCAAGTTGAGCCAAGATTATTGGGATTTCAAAATCATTCCATAATTTTTACTCTTTGGTTTTATAACTTGGCCATAGATTTATCATTTCTTCAAAAGTTTACAAAGAAAATCCTAAAAAAAATGTGAAAAGTGAGGAACCTTTTTCAATCTCTTTATGGGTCATTCGGATAATATCTTTTGAGCCCTTGAGCCACCTTCTTTTGGCCATCTGGTGATAACAGCTTCAAGACATTATGCCTAATCTTTTGGATCATTGGGTTACTTAGGTTTTGTTCAAGACTACCTTATTTGGGTCACTTAGGGCCATTTGGTCACCTTTTTGGATTGCCCTCTGGCTACTTTTGTGTCCCTTCTTCTCTCCATCGTGCCATTGCGCCACCTCTTTCATGGATCTACCAAGGCTCGCTCTCTTGGTCTATTTGATCACCCATGGCTTGTGGGAGTCCTATTTTTGGTTCGACCAAGATCATCATAACAAAAAAATCCTTGTCTCCAAACAATTATTACATCATCACGGCCATCACCATCCCCATTACCATCATTATCTAATTCCTTAGTTGCTTTTTAATTATTTGGAAAGAAAATTTTACTATCTCAAAACCATTGATCAAACTATGAGAGTCTCTCCTAGGTTTAACATCCTTCTTTCCACTAATATTAAACATATATATATATATATATTTATATATTTATTTATTCAGTTATTAAAAAGAGGTTGGGGAGGGGGTGAATGATAGAGCTTTTTCTTGATTTATTCAGTTATGATAATTTAGTCATTTATTTGACCAACAAAAAGGTATATAAATTTATGATGAAAGATGAAAGAATGATACATTTTCCTCCCATGAGAGATGAGTTCTTGATTATTTTTGGTCAACGGATCATTTTTCTCGAGTTAACGGTCAACAATTTAACATCCAACCTGTTTAAATACGCAGAGGAAAATAAATACGCGCAACAGAGCCCTCAGCTGAGGGGAATCGGGGGAATTCCATCTACGTGGAGATGAGCGGAAACGAGTTCAGATTCTTTCTCTCCTGCGACATCAACCTGCCGGTGACGTTCCGCATCGATCGATTGGAGGGAAATTTGCTGCAGTCTCCCACTTCTCCCCTTGGTAAAATATCAACCCTTGAGTATTACCAATTTTAGCATTCTTTTTCTTTTCCAAATTTCGTAAATTGATTATTACTAGAAGATCACTTCTAACCCTATTATTTTGCTCGAATCCGATTCCTAATTCCTGTTTTCCTCAGAAGTAAAATAGCTTCCGCATTATTACTATTATTGATATTATTATTGAGTTTTCAGATTTTGATTCGACACCTGAGAGCAGAAGAGGAGAGTTGTTTGTGGAGTGCGCTTTATATCTCGACGGGTCCCTGTTTGGACTGCCAACGCGGACAAGGTGACATCCAATTTTAAAATTAGTCATCGAATGGAGTTTAATCTGGATTTGGTGAACAGGTTAGAATCTTCGGGACAGCCGTATTGCTGGAACGAACTAATCACACTGAGCACCAAATATCGAGATTTGACCACTCAAGCGCAGCTTGCACTAACAGTGAGAAAACAATTAATTGCAATTTTCTCCCTTTTTTCTGTCGCTTACATTCGTGTCACAATTATTATTTATTTCAACTTCTCCCTCCTAAGTGCTGAAGACCAAATTACGCTGGTAGTTTTCTATCATTCTAGATATTCTGGAACATTTCCTATCCTCTTTGAATCGGCAAGTGGTGGTGTCTTAATAATTTGAAAATGTACTTTTCAACCTTACATAGGATACATAGGATATATTATTTTAATTATTCAAGTACTTCATGCATACTTTAAGGGGATTGCTGATTGCTGTGGCATACGTGAAATATGAGTACTTGACTTTTTCTTGCTACAAATATGTCCTGCAATTGGACATATTGTCTTGCTTTTGCAAGGTGCCTCTTTGATGTTCCGGATGATGTCCTTCATCTATCCTGAATCCATGATAACTTCTCATGCATTCCAAGGATTTCAGGACAAACTTTTTGAATTGAACTTTGAACATGTTGTGAAAACCCAGGATCTATTCATGGGATGAAAACCTCAGGGTAGTTGATACACTGAATAGAGAAGTGTTGAATGTGTCCCTCTCCATTTCTGGAGTTCTGCAGACAGAGATATAGAGCACGAGAGGAGAAGAGAAAAGAAGGGCAGTTCGTATAACATGTATTTTTTCATTCAGGACTCCAAGTTGATATAGTTACCGTTCTATCCTCAATCGTAAACTATAAGTGTAAATAGAAATAATTTAACAAAATGGTGTATTACCATGTAGGATATAAAGACATATTCCAGTTGCTGGCCTGGAGAGACAGAAAACCGGGAACAAGGTTTGGAAACGATGATTACTAGAACTAAATGGTATGATGACAAGAAAACTTTGAACTTACACAACCCCAAGAAACAAATCCTAACACTTGGTCCTCAACTATAAGTACTCGGGATCTCTCAGCTCTTCTGAGTCCCTCTCAGTTGGATGCCATTGAGAGAAGCAAAATGCCTTTTTTCAAGAAATTTTCAGCCATTCCTTCTACTTCATTGACCGATAGTTTAAGAAGCTTGGTAGTGGCCCAACGGGTCTTCTTACGCATATTAAAGTCTTGCACTGTAATGAGGTGGTAGCAATTTGCTGATGTGGCCGTTATAGAAGGCAAGTCTAATAAGCAAAACATTTGAGAGAAGTTTCTCATTGTGGCCTTTTTCCCTAAATTATACTCGGAAAAAAGTATTTTTCTTCCCAAGGTTAACAACCAATTATGCAGGTTTGGGATGTATCCCGTGGCAACAACAAGGATCCTGTTGGGGGGGCAACTGTTCATCTATTCAGCAGAAAGGAACAGCTTAAGACAGGGAAGCAGAAACTCCGGCTTTGGCCAGGGAAAGAAGCTGATGGATCTTATCCCACTTCAACGCCGGGAAAGGTGTTCTCAACGATATTTTCTTTGTTTTAGGTGGAAGATGAAAAAGGCCTCGTTCTGGGGAGGTCCAATGATGAATTTGATCTAAATGAAAGTTCTCTGAATTTACCTTTTCGATTTGACTAGGTCCCTAAAATCAAGCATGGGGAGTTAGAGCGCTTGGAAAAACTTATGAATAAGTATGAAAGAGGTCAAGTTCAACGCATTGATTGGTTGGATAATCTCACTCTTAAAACTGTTGAGAAGGTTATGGAGAGGGAAAGTTCTAGATTAGGAAATTCGCACTTGAGTCTATTCATAGACTTCAGTAGTTTTGAGCACAGAGTGGTGTTTCAGGTCAGTTACTCTTAACTATCTAGTATTGATTAATATTTTATGGGCATTTCTTTGTGAGATTTCTGGGATGTGAAAGCATCATGTACTGGCTTTCAGGAGCCGGGAGTTAATTATTTCTTCCCATCTTCCGTATCTTCAACAAATGAACTTGTGACAGTCTGGGATCCCGAAGTAGGAAAAAGTAATCCTTCGGAGAACAAGCAACTGAAGCTCGCCAGAAGTTTGACTCGTGGGATCATAGACATGGATCTAAAACCAAGCAGTAATGATTGGAAGTATGTTTGATCTCTACTTTACGTATTATTATTGTTTCACTAAGGTCTTGGTTAGATGCTTTTTTCTAATTTGTGACTGCCTTTGATTCAATAATAACGGACAGCATTGTATACTGTGTTAAACTAGATCATAGCTATCATAATTTTTTTCTTAATATCTGATTAGGCCTAGAAAATTATCATTCTTCATTTATTTTATCACTGATAATGTCACTCTGTGATGAAGATCAATACAAAGAATTTTGAAGTACCCTCCCACCCGCACTTTGAGTGGAGAAGAGAGACAACTGCTGTGGAAATTCCGTTTCTCCTTGATTTCTGTCAAGAAAGCCCTCACAAAGTTTCTTCGCAGTGTGGAGTGGAGTGATGCCCAGGTCAGATCCCTCTCTCTCTCTCTCTCTTTATTTCTTCTAGCCATGTCGATTATCTGTATCTTTCATAGACCTCTTGTATACTGTTTCCCCTTTGATGTTACCCTACTTCGGTCACACCAATATACCATGCAATTGAGGAAATAATACTCGGAATTTAACAGAAATGGTCCAGTTTAATAAGACAAAGGGGAATGTGATAGATAGATAATATATTTGTATATATATCTATATATAGATATATAGATATATTTGTATATATTTGTATATATTTGTATATATTTGTATATATTTGTATATATATATATATATATATATATATATATATATATATATGTAGAGAGGGAGAGAAGGGGAGAGAGAGATGGGATAATGACAGAGGGAATGAGAGATGGATCAGAAAAGGATAGGCCACCAACTTCATGAGTCTCGACCTGAAATTAGGTAGGAGGGAGAGTGAGGGATGGACTAGAGAGAAGAAAGAGAAGGTACTGCTAAATCCATGCTGCCTTCAATTCCCAGTGGGCTTCAGGAAGGCCATATTGGGCCTCTACTCCTTTTTCTCTTGTCTGCAAGTATCTTATACCACTGTTATATATCACTTCAGCTAGTGATATATTATTGCGTCTATGTTCCAATTTTTCTTCCAAATTCAAAGACACTGTTTATAAATCAACTCAGTCAAGCAGAGCAGGTTCTGTATGAATGTGGAATTTTCTGTGTTTGAGCCTGTTGTTCAATAGAATCTTGAAAAATTTTGAAAAATTTTAAAAAGTTATAAGGTTCAGAATAGACACCTTTTGATGTTTTTTAGTGTCACCGTAAGCTTTTCAAAAGTTATGAATGATTACTGGTCATTTGCGTCTGTATAACTAAGTTGCTTTCCCTGATGCTTAATTGACTTCTTCCCTGAATAGTTTCAACTATTAAGGATCGATTACTTAATCATTACAGGAGGCAAAACAGGCAGTTGAGATGATGGGAAGATGGGAAAGGATTGATGTCACTGATGCTCTTGAGCTCCTATCTCCACTCTTTGAGAGTGAAGAGGTTGGCATCTGATTCTGCACTTCACCACTTTTGTAGTTTTTAGTACTAAGTGCTCATGTACTCTCTTCTTGGATATGGTATTGAAGCATTGTAGTATTTTATCTATTATTTCTTTTCTTTAATTCCTATATTGCTGTTATTGGCTTCTGGGGCAGGTTCGTGCTTATGCAGTTAGTGTCCTTGAGAGAGCCGATGATGAAGAGCTTCAGTGTTACTTACTTCAGCTTGTTCAGGCACTTAGATTTGAGCGCTCTGATAAGTCCCGCTTAGCAATTTTCCTCGTACAACGTGGTAAGTGTATTTTTTTAGTGGTTTTCCATTTTACCTCTTTGATTACATTAACATTATAAAGTATTGTTGAAAGTTCTATCCCTCTTGTTATTGGACCTTGATTCATTAACTGGATTCAAATTTTTGTTCAGCACTACACAATGTTGAAATGGCAAGCTTCTTTCGCTGGTATCTGACAGTGGAGTTTCAAGATCCTGCCTATGCTAAACGTTTCCATTGCACACACGAAATATTAGAGGATCATATGAAGAATGTAAGATTCCGTTTACCCTATTTCAGGTCTTCTTGAACCCTTTTTTTTATTAATTTTGCTTTGGATATTTTTCTTTGGTGTTGTGATTGGTTCTTCAATTTAATCGGTCTAGGGTTTTTGAATCATTTTGGAAGGGTTTTAAAATATTATCAGGTAACCTTCTTGATGGTGGAACTGTTGGTGCTTCTTTCCTTGGCCTTATCGTGTTCTTCAGTCCTCCCTAGTTATGTTTGAATTGAAAGGCCAAAAGATGAAGTTATCTTTCATTTCGTTGTGCTCCAAACTCATTGCCATTTTATTTGATAGATGTTTTTTGTCAAATCCTCTCCCCTTCTTGTTTCTGATATGACTGGATGAAATGGAGGCCAGAAACTTGACTCTTGTTGTATGTTTTAGAAAGATAGTACAATTGATACAGAAAGGAGAACTTAATTTATTCAGTAAGAGAGAAAGGAAAGGGGAGGAAGATTCAAGAGGTGAGGGAGAAGGTCCAGGGAGGAGACTAAAGGAGAGACAGAGAGGATATCCTCATAGTCGGCACACAGTGGCTCATGTGTCATGCGACAACTGTGAGGTGTGTCTCAGAGTCCTTTGAACCCTAGCTCTGATTGTCCATGAGGTGAGAGAAAGATATGAGTGAGATATGATCCTTAAGTTCCAAAATTATTGTTCTACCCTTGCCTTAAATACCAACATGATTACGCTACTCCAAGATACACAGGAGAACAAAAAACAAAAATAGTAGTTATTTGACAGTTACCTGCTCCCCAGTTGGCTGGTAGTGAAGGAGACGAAGATGGAGGCAGATTGTGGGAAAGTTTAATGCGCCAGACCAGCTTAACAGCTCAGCTGTGCACGATTATGAGAGATGTGAAAAAGTGTAAGGGGAGTACTCAGAAGAAAATTGAAAAGCTTAGGCAACTGCTTTCTGGGCTTCACAGTGAGCTCACTTATTTTGAAGAGGCAAGTAGATGATGTTTTTTGTTCTTCATAATTGATTTTTTCACTTAGTTCTTCTTTTTCTATGTTCTTGCAGCCAATTCGCTTACCTCTGGCCCCAAATGTTCTTATTACTGGGATTGTTCCCATGGAATCGTCAATTTTCAAAAGCGCATTGAATCCGCTTCGTCTTTCATTCCAAACAGCTAGTGGTGGACGCTGTAAAATAATATTCAAGAAGGGAGATGATATCCGACAAGATCAACTGGTAGTTATGTTCCACATTTCATATGTTATCCAGATTTTAATTGTAAAATCATCCTTTTCTTTTGTCAAGCTTAGAATACTTTTTCATCCTTTGTGATTTTTCTTATTTTAGTGTTAACAGAATTAGGCTGATCTGTTTATCCATGTCACCACCCAGATGTTAGTCCTGGATGGTATTCTATTCCAGGCTAAGTTGTTATTCTTTTGAATTCTTCTCTCTCCTTGATGGCAAGCTCAACTGGTTTTCAACTAATTGTTAACTCTTAAGTTTTGGTTATTTTCCTAATGTCATATGTTTATAACATTAAAATTTGTGTTTTGAGTTTGTTAAATTTAGTTTATTTTCTCTTCATCTATCACGTTTGCTGATAACGGATCTAGGCCCACTGGGCCCAATCTATCAATCCATAGTACATCCAGGTATTTATTATGACTCTCAGTCGTATTTGTTATGGAGAATTGGATCTGAACATGACAACTCTTGCTCCCTTACCTTAAAATTAAACAGAACAGAAGATCTTAAAAAACTTTAAAATTTCAAGAATCCTTTTGAATTGTGAAGAAAATGTAAACAACACAATTGAGCTCTTGGTCAAGATCTGGATAAATACAAATGCGTGGATCTACACCATAAAAGTCTGGATCTCCCCTGTGTTCTTGCTCCAGAGATCTTCCTGGAGAGCTGCTTCGAGATAGCTCTGACCTATATGACAGTACTCCTTTAGTCTTATTTATATGTGATTTCCTACAACTCCTTTCCTACCAAAATTTCTTACTGAGGATATATGTAAGGCCCCTTATTCCTTGAAGTGACACATGCAGATCATGTGTCATTTACTTCCAAGAGACCAGTGTTTGTCTTTTCTTCTGGACATTCCTGCATTGCCATCCTTTTCCTCTTCTGTACGTATGTCTTCAGTGGGATCATCTGTCTTTAACTCCTGTGTGGAACCCTGTTCTAGGTAAACTGATTATTCCAGTGAATTCTTCTCTGCGTTCTCTGCCTACTCTCTCCCTATCAGTGCAAAAAATCTATCGTTTCCATGTTTTGGTGTCCTTCATAAAATTAATTAGTTACTGTCCTTAAACTGACCTTTTTTGTTCTACGTGATCCTACAAGGTGGTTCAAATGGTATCTCTCATGGATCGCTTGCTCAAGTCCGAAAACCTAGACCTGCAATTAACCCCATACAGAGTCCTAGCCACTGGACAAGATGAAGGCATGCTTGAGTTTGTACCATCCAGTTCATTAGCACAGGTATAATAGTTAAAGATAAATAAATTACTTGATTGTAAATAATTACTGGCCCAGGATGGGGTGGTCACAACAGTATCTGTTATAATATTTCTTTTCCTTTTTAGATATTAGCTGAGCACAGAAGTATAATCAACTACCTTCAAAAGTTTCATCCGGATGATGAAGGACCATTTGGGATTACCGCTTTATGTCTGGAGACTTTTATTAAAAGCTGTGCTGGCTACTCTGTTATCACTTACATTCTGGGGATTGGCGACAGGTAATTTTGTTCCTGTCATGATTTCACCACATATTTTTCAGGAAAGTTATAATTGTGTACTATCAGTTTATTACCATTATAATTTAACTGTTAGATTTAAATATCTGCTAAGATGTACAATGAAGCTCTAAAATATCCGCTAAGATGTAACTTTATACTGTTTATATGCGTTGAAATCACCTTCTTGTGCTTGCTTGGTGCTCCATCTCAGCATCATGGGAAGATTCCACTCGTTACTTTCTAATAAAAATATTCTTACAACTCAATTATTTTCTCATTATTATTATTTTTGGTTTATTTTGTCCCAGGCATCTGGATAATCTTCTTCTTAGGGATGATGGGCGACTCTTCCATGTCGACTTTGGTTTTATTCTGGGCCGGGATCCCAAGCCTTTTCCTCCTCCAATGAAACTTTGTAAAGAAATGGTGGAGGCCATGGGTGGTGCTGAAAGGTTATCTCTAATTTACCCCTTTTGGGATTTTCGCTATCTACATTGTGTTATTTTCCATGCAGTGGGTGCTCATATTTTTTTTACTCATTTCTTGTTATTTTCCATGAAGTGTGTATTGATGATGAGAATATCTGGGTTGATGCAGCAAATGTTCAGGATCCTCACATTCGGAACTAGTTAGTTGAATGAATGGAAAGAAAGAGAAACCCCTATATCATTTTCATCTTCTTAAAGCGAGAGAGAGCTCTATATCATAGGGATCATACCAGTTTACTTAATTGGAATATCAATTTAACACCGGACCTCATTTTTCAATTTTTCAAATTACAACTTCTAACTTTTCCTTTTTACTGCTTCTAACACCGTCTACTGTTTCCTTTTCTGCAGCCAATATTACACACGGTTTAAATCCTACTGCTGTGAGGCGTATAACATTCTAAGGAAATCCAGCAATCTGATATTAAATCTGTTCCACTTGATGGCCGGTTCAAATATCCCTGATATTGCTTCTGAACCCGAAAAGGGCATTCTCAAGGTTTGCACATTTACATTTTTTATTTCAATAAGAGATTATTATTAGTCAATTCCCCAATAAACTTAACTCTTATTTACAGCTTCAAGAGAAATTTCGGTTGGATTTGGATGATGAAAATGCGGTTCATTTTTTCCAAGACCTGATCAATGAAAGTGTCAGTGCATTGTTTCCACAAATGGTGGAGACTATTCACAGATGGGCACAGTACTGGAGATGATCTCATGAGTTGGTTTGTCTATATGGTGGGAAATTTTTTCTGTATTTAGTATAATTTTAATTTTGAGAGTTTAGTTTCTTATTCTTGTTCCTTTCAGGATCATCATAGAAAGGAGATGGAATCAGATTGAACAGACGTTTTAGTCCTTGTGCAAGTGAGATCCGTTTAGGCAGGATGTTTTTTTAAATTGACAAGGTGAAATTAGAGATCTTTTAGAAACCCATTACCAGGACCGACCTCTCTTCTCTGTCTCTCTCTTGGATTGTTGTAAGCAGGAGAAATCCTTTTTCTCTCTATCTTCTCTATTGTACTAGCTTGGATATTAGCATTTCTCTTTATCCTTTGTCAGGGCTGGGGGATATTAGCATTACTCACTCGGATCGTTGTGGGTTGTAGGAATCTCTCTCTCTCTCTCTATATATATATATATAGATATGTCTCTCTCTTGGATCGTTGCCAGCACGAGAAATCCTTTTTCTCTCTATCTTCTCAATTGTACTACCTTGGGTAGCAGAAAATCTTTCTTTCTTTCTCCCTCCCCTCTCTTGCATTGTTATGAAATCTCTCTCTCTCTCCTCCCTCTGCCTGTGCGTGTCTCTCGTTCTTCCCTCTCTATTTGTCTGCATCTCTCTATGCCTTTGCCTGTATGTTTCTTTCTCTCTCCTTCCATGCCAACCTCTATATATATCTTTCTCCATCTCTCTGCATTACTGACGTTCCCATCGCCACAACCTCTATCAAAGGTCGTTCTGTGGGGCTTTGTCCTCGTCTTCTGGAAATCATGATTTGGCCTCAGCTTACCAGCTATTATTTGAATTTCAGGGCCAGCTCTAACAGACGAAATCTGACTTTCATCCAAGCGGATGAGGATGCGAACAACGCATTGGACATTAAAGTCAATGGTAGATGCTTTCTCTCTGAAGATCTGTATAGCTTGTTCAGTATAGCGTTAAGATTTATCCATGGTTTTTCTCCCTTTTCCGGTGGTTAACTTCCCTTACTAAGATTATCAACACCATGTAAAAAGAATCGCAGGAGCAGATCCCCATTCTTTTAATTTTTCAAGTTTTTTTTAAAATCTAAAAAATGTAAACTATATAAGAGCTCCTCTATTTCTCTTTGAAGATCAATCGAGATAGATATAGGTATATTATCAAATCTCGAACGGTAAGCATGTCAGATGTTGATGATCACCTGGAAGATCAAATCATGATGACAAACTTCCAGTGCACTTGATATAGTGAACCATGAGATAGAACGATTCGCTGTCTCCACTTCTCCGCACCGACCGGAATCCAAATTTTCGAAGTGAGGGAAGGTAAGTTTTTTTTTAATTTTTAAAAATCTTCCTTGGGATATTCATTTTTGCTATTCTGCGGTAATTTTTTTTAAAAAAATTACGATTACCCGGTGTACCCATATCGATTCAAATCTTCGTTATCTTAAATTTACCCGGTGTACCCTAAAATACATATATTTTCGGGTATTTGTTCAGCGAACAGGGATATAAGCACAATTTCATTCTTTTGAACATTTCCCGTCTTTGTTTTTCATCCCCCGTATTTTTCTGCGAGTCGCGGGGTAGGGATACAACCACAGTTTCCACCTTTTGGATATGTCTCCCGTTCTTTGTTTTCCGTCCCTCAGACTCAGGAATTCGTTTGCATTTGGGTCAAATAAAAAAAAAAAGACAAATAAAACATTGTATATTAATTTCATCAACTTCCTGTAGAATATATAAAAGAGAATTCATCACCAAAAATAAGAAAGAAAATTGCATAGAGGTGCAAATATCTTGCCATACCATTTTCTGTTTACTAATTGTACCCCAAGAAGTTCGTATTTGCTTATATGCCCTCTGTACGGAGAAAAACACGGTAGAAATCAAGGTGCCCAAATTTTCATCAACACCTTAGAAATATCTATTAAAATTTAATCTTCAATTATAAAGGTGTGCACTTACTCCTAAAGGAAAAATTATAAAAGATCCCCTAATTATTTTGTTTATCACAAATAAAATGCCAAAACTCTAAAAGTCAATTAATTACTCATTCTTGCTTATAAATTTATTTACGTATCCCTTTCAATACAAATTAGAGAAGAATTTACATCTTTTAGCCTAATTATACCCCCCCTTAACATATTTATTTGCTAAAATGCCCCTTGTTTCTCCCTTTTTTTTGTGTAGGTGACATGATGCGACGTGTGGCGTTTGATCTTCAGACTTAATCTCCACTATCAAATTTCACTTAAAGAGAACGGGTACGTGGCCGCATCTCATTGGATGATGATTCGAGTTTTATATATCAACAAATCCTAGCCATTTATTACTAGAGTTATAACACTCTTGATCTTTCATGCCCAATAGACACCTATATGATGTGTGGCACAATATGGAGCATTTGATAGAAATCATATGACAGTCGTTTGACGACGCTTGATATACACATGATGATGCGGTGAAACCTGGATGCTTTGATACAGATCAAACAGTTGGAACTTAGCGCCATCGATTCATGTCCCTTTGTTGAATCTTAATCATCAATTGCATCTGAAGAGGCAATCCGATATTTACGCCCAAATTTAACGTTATTTAAACCCTCTCTCTCTAATGATATATGCATTCTTGGATTCCTCAATTAATCAAACCTTTTGGGAAATTAGATCCTTGAATCTCTTATTTCAATCATGTTCTAGACTCATTTCTGTATTCAAGGAGTGTTTACAGTTAAGATTTCGTCGAGAGATTGGCAAGAAATCATCTCTTGGACTTTGAAGATCTGTTTTCGAAACCGTTGAATAAAAAGTCTTGATCCAAAGATTAATTGGATTATTTCGAGCGTGGTTTTGGGTTAGATTTTGTGTTTTTCTTCTAATCTATTGTCATTTAGCATTAGATCTTAATTTCAAAGGTTAAATTAGATGACGTTCAATTAGATATATATCGAATTTGAGTGATTTTTGATCCTGTGGATAGATCTTCGAGTCCTCTTTACAAACCAATTTTTTTCCTAACTTTGCATCTCAATTCATCATTAGTTTGATCCAATTTCAAAACATCTAGAACATACCCTAATTCTTTGTGGACTCGATCCTTACTCACATCTATACCAAATTAACCATAATTAATCTTAAATTTAAGTGAGTTCAGTTTTATTATTTCAATATGAAGGTGTATATTCGAAGACCACATGATGACGCTACATCAAATGACACTGTTGCCTCCTAGTCTATTCTAATCTACGTCAAACCGCAAAATGACGCTATGTGTGTATGAAAGATAGGTAACATACTCATAATATAGGAATAAATCCTAAAATTTATCACCTCTATCAAGTGGCACATGTACTTAAGTGATCGGTCTCTGGAGTATGGGTCTATTATAGCCATTAAGGTGCTTCCTAACATTTCGCTCATTATTTTGGGCCATATCTACTGGTTCTACAACTGTAGAAGATGCAGAAGATGAGTGTGAATGTGAAGATCCTTTGAATAGATCTACATGTAAGGGGTTATTCCTCGTTCTCTTAGTGGGTTATCATCTCATTAAAAGGGAGACTAAATATATGTGTATATATAGTAAATATTTATAAATAAAATACAATTATTAAATAATGACAAATGATCCTACCTAGCATTGATATCCTTAAGAATTATGCCCTCTTAATGTGATGTGATTAAGCAAATGTTTTTAATCCATGAAAAAGGGAGAGTCTCCCACTCACATCAAATAAAGAATTCTCAAAGACAAATTTCTTCTTTGGATCTCTAAGAGAAGGATCAATGCAAGTTTAAATAAAAAACAAAAAGTGAAAATCTTAGTTTGAGCCAGACAAAGTTTATCAAATTTCTCAAAATGAAATGCCTAAGTTCACGGAAACAATACCATTTGAGTCATTGTGGGGTCTTTGAATACATACAATCACGTAGAAAAATTAAAGCAGAACTCAATTAAATTCAAGATTAATTATGATTAATTTAGTATAGAGGTGAGTAAGGGTCCAATTCATAAAGAATTAGGGTGTGTCTTGAGAAGCTGTAAAAGTGGATCAAATCATATGAAAATTATGATGAGAAATTAAAAAAATATAGTTTTGGAAAGAAGGTTGCTTAAGAGAGAGAAAATTTCTTGTGATGAGAGATAAAATGATAAAAAAAATTAAATTCACCTAATTTATGCTTCAAAATTAATATCTAAAACTAAATAACAATAGAGTAGGAGGAAAACACAAAATATAACCCAAGATCACGCTAAGAAAATCTAATTAATCGCAAGATCAATGCTTTTTATTCTATGATTTCGAAAACAAAATTTCAAAGTTCAAGAGGTGATTTCTCGCCATTCTCTCAATGAAATCTTGACTTCAAATACTCCTCGGACGCGTAAATGAGTTTAGAACATTATTGAAGAAGGAGATTTAAGTATCGAGTTTTTTGACAAGTCTGATTAATTAGAAAATTCCAAGAATGTATACCCCATTAAGGAGAGAGAGTTTAATTAGAGTTAAATTTGGGCTTAAACGTAAGATTACCTCTTCAGATACAATTGATCTTTCAAATTCATCGAAGGGAGATGAACCGATGATGTTAAGTCCTAGTTATTTGGTATGCATTGAAGCGTCCAGATTTTTGCCGCATCATCATGTCTACATCAAGCATCACCTAATGTCTGCCATTGGATTTCTATCAAATGTTCTATATTGCATCACATATCATGTAGGAGTCTATTGGGTGTAAAAGATCTGGACCATTTTTACTCTAGAAATGAAGGTCCCAGCTTTATCGATATTTATAACTCTAAACATTGTCTAGAAAGATGTTGCCACGTACCCCCTCCCCTCTTTAAGTGAAATTTGATGGTTTAGATTAAGTCCACAGATCGCACACCCCATGTCGCACCATGTCACTTGCACACACAAAAAAGGAAAAACATAGTCCTAAATTTTAAAAAACATGAGCATTTTTTTACTATGAAAAGGGTGGCGACACATTTAGGTTAATTCAGGCGATTAGGGCCACTTTATGCTAATTACACTCCCTTGACACATGCCATGTGTTTGCCACCTACACGCCATGTTGTGCTCATTGGTACAACCGCATGTTGCCACATAAGCACTCATGCCATGTCACCACCACATAAGTGCACATGTAATAAAATCTTTTTCAATAATTTTAATGACAATAAATTTATAAAAATTTGAAAAAATCCCTAAAAATTATAAAATTTATATCTTTTAAGATAAAAATCTTTTTCCATCCAAAATTTTCTAATAGAAATCAAATTATCTACCATTCTATACAATTTACTTTAATAAATAATAAGAGAATAAATATTTAAGTCCAAAATACTCTCAACTTAGTTAAAAATACTGTTGGGTTTTGAGGTCGATAAACATTTGAAATTTCGATCAAAACATTGAATTGGATATTCAAAATATCAAGCCACTAGGAACAGATGATCCTATCATCTAATATGTATGAGAAAATATAACTACATGGTTTCCTTGAAGGAGTTCTTGAAGCTATTCAAGCGTCTAACCTCTAGCGGTATCCACACAATCTCTGGATGGTTGGATCTCCTCTTCAAAACTCTTCACCAAGACAGAAAGAGAAGAAAGGAGAGAATTCTCACTAGGCTTGCATGGGCACCTTCAGTTGTGATCGTTCTCTCCCTATTTGTAGACATTTGGCATGAGGTTTTTTTTCATAAAATCCTTCATAATTATGTTTATATCCACCAACATCTATAGACCTTATGTGTATGACCCTCTAAGTCCATATATCTCACTAGTTAATAACTCTATAGACCAAATAACACCTTATTGGTCAACCTTAATTGATTATCTACATCAACATATAAATTAATTAATCAATGATCGATTTAACCCAATTGATAGGATGTGTTGCCAGCCCGTTGGGTGCCAAGCTACACCACATACACTAGGAGATATGGAGTATGTAAGAACTCACTTATGGAACCTTCGCGTCATTGATTACCATGTATGTATAATCCTTCATCTGCATGAGACTCATGAATGACTTACGGTACGGTCAACTGTCAAAAGCCTAATCAGTCACTCAAGTTAGTATTGATACGTTTAGGAAATCATCGGGAACTCTTTCTTCAATATTTCTACTACCTTGGCCAAGGATTTCATCGCATCTCATTCCTTGATTCAATCTCCTCAAATATCGAGGGCAGATGATCCCATCTTGATCACACAATCATCTTCGTAGACTTCATGTCATATCTCATATATTACGTTTTAGAGATCCCGTGGCTAGGGATTCGTAAGTCATAATCAAAACATGATCATCTATCCATAAGATGTCTTTGGTGTCTCAAGTCAAAGGACCACATACATAACCATGACATGAATCAACCTGATTAACAATTAGATATAATTACCATTCAGAGATTCATATGGATCAATTCAGTGAACTCTTTCTCCAAAGAGTACCCACTATCTATCCTTAGTGTCTCCACAATGATGGTTATATGATCATCCAACTCATCATTTGAGTTGGATTAGATAGTGCTATTCTTTCCAGATAATTTGATGTCCTTCTCGAATGTCTCACGAATAGGAAGTTTTAGAACATATGTTTAAAGACTAGTGATTATTGTATTATGATCTCATCATAATTCACTTAATGATTACATATGCTCATGAATTTCATTACAAACATCACATAAGAATGACAATGAATAAATTTCATTTCAATGAACATAAAAAAGATGCATAGAAGTGTGAATGGCTTATAGGCCACATAATATTTATCATCATCCATACTCATCATATGAGTCGGATCACACAATATAGTTCTTTATGAATAATTTGATATCCTTGTTGAATATTTCATGAATAGGAATATTTAGAACTTATGTTTAAAGAATAGTGATCAATATATTATGATCTCATCATAATTCACTTACTCATTAAATATACTCATAAACTTCATTAAAAACAAGAACAAAAATAAATGAAAGTTCATTTTGATGATTGGCTTGCAAGCCACATAATATTCATCAACATGTCACTTCCTAAGCCTCTAATAACACCATTGGACAGTCCATATTCGACCTGCCCTAGAAATTAAAAACCACATTACAGATCATGATGGGAGCCTAGCATATGATGATCTCAAGAGCACCCAATTGCAATCGAATGGTAAAAATTCTTCCATTTTACAAGCATGATATCTTATGACCTAAAGGAAGTTTTGAGCTGAAATTTTTATGGGTGCATTTTTTAACCTCTATCCATATACACCCTCTAATTGAGAAATTAGGCATAAAAACTTTATAATTTAAAGGATGGATGGTTTTACCCTTGTGGCTCCCTCAACCCCAAGGACCCTCTATACAAAAATCCAAATTTTCTCTCTCCTCTTTTGCTTTCGTCTCTCTTTAGCATTAGGCCACCTGAAGAAAAAGAATGAGGATCAAGGCCCAAGTTTATCATTATTTGATGTTAAATCTTGTGAAGGAGGAAAAATTGAGCAAAAGATCATGATCATATCAAGTCTAGCATCACCCAACTTAAGATTGACATCAAAATAGGGTTTGTGGGAGGATTTGGATTAGTGTCTCTCTTGTAATTCACTCCATGGATAGTGTAGAACATATTTATTTTCTTATGTAATAGCTTTGTCATCATTTCATCATAAAAATATCATAGATCCATCATTCACTCATCAACCCTCACTTCCGCCATTCTATCATCTCAATTTCATCTCCACATCTACATTTTCATTTTCATCTTATCTTTCATCAATGAAAATATGAAATCATCATTCATATCCCTCTATATATACTAAATTTCATACACTCATCCTATTCCGCCCTCTTATCTTACAAGCATTTCCAAATCTCTCTAGTTTATCTTTCATTAGTTTCATTACCAAAACTAATGAATGATTCAACCCTTACTTTAGCATTATATTATGTGAGGAAAGAAGGAAGAATTTTTACAGAAAATTGATTCACAACCATGAAATAAATTAGAATAAAATGGAGATCATGATTTTTGACATAGTCCTTTGTGGGTATGCTTGATCTGTATTCTTCTATGCCTAGCCCAATCTCTCTCTATCTCTCTCTCTCTCCATTTCTCTATAAATATGCCTCTCAAGTCTAGTTTTTGGTTTAATACTACATTAGGGTTTGCTTTCTTACCCTATATCTACAAATGCAAGTAAGCAATACATGCAGTGAAGATGGCCTCTTGATTGTTCACAAAATCATCAATATTAGAATGGATACAAAAAATTATAGCTTTTGAAGTAATTATAAAATCCACATCATCTTTAAACTGGTGACTGCCATAATTACAAAATGCATTGGAGTGAGATATGCCATTTCGATTCAATCACACTCTTTGGTCGATGAATCTATGGGTAGTTGATTGAAGTTGAGACAATTCGATAGTCTTATATGTTTCAATAAATAATTGGGTTATAATTCTAGATTGTTGAAAATTTTCAGCGATCATTAGCAGCTGGAGAACACCCAAAACTTGGCACCTTTTAGTTTAAAAGTTTTAAACATTGTACAACTTGTATAATAATCAAATTTTTCTACAAGAGGCATGATAATAAAATAGACCAAAAATCCATATTGTTTACAATATTGAAGCGCAAGTTTTAGTATCTTATCGAGAGTCCGAAGCTCCTCAGAGACCTATAAGTGATTGGCAACAATCATTTGGCATAATAGAGAGAGCTAGGGAACGATTATCACAAGGGTTTGCCATGTCAATGATAGTATTGGATGCCGATATCGGGGCGAATATCCATAACCAATTCTGCATCTGGATCATAGATTTTGGAAGTTATCGGATATCCAATATCCATCCTAGATATCAGATATGATAGTCTGATATTCGATATCAAGCCGTCATGAGTAAATAATGTCCACATTAGTGAATGATGGATGACATGTATGGGAGCTAGACATTGTATGTCTGATATCCACACCAATTTCAAGCAAATATCAACATGATATCCGTTAGATATCTGAACAATATTTGAAGATATCGAGCAATTGGGTCAATATTTGGATGATATCTTGCGATATCAAGCATCTAATATTTTTCATTCATGTCATCAAGCAAATCCTTAAAAATAAGTGATTGGATTGAGAGAACCAGATCTGTGATCAAATCCACATGATCTTATCTCTTGATCCAATCATTCATCTGTCAATATAACATGTTCATGAACAATGAACATGAACAATGAACATGAACAATGAACATGAACGACGAAGTTTTTTGTAATAATGAACAATGATGAATCTTTGATGTTTGTAAATAGATTTTTTTGTTGGTTTGTTCAGGAATGAACAATGATGAAGGAACCGTTCTTCACATACTTAAAAAATTCTATTTATATAAATGACAGCCGACTATTTATTATAGGCCACACGCTTCCCCAATTTTGTTGGTATCCTGGGCCCACTCCTGGTCTTATCATCTTCTCCCTCTTACCGTCTAACCGACTGTTCCCTCTCTTGAAATCTAGAGAGAAAAAGAGAGTAATACCCCGTTAGGGTTCCAGAAATTTCCAACTGCAAAATCTCCAGGAAAGCAGGAAATTTTCAAGATGCTGCCGATAGTGAGAAGGCAAGCACTGGCCAGAGCGTTAGGTTTGAGAAGTTATCACGAGAGAGTTGTGGACCATTACAATAATCCGAGGAACGTGGGATCCTTCGACAAGAACGATCCGACTGTAGGCACGGGATTGGTCGGCGCTCCGGCCTGCGGCGACGTGATGAAGCTCCAGATCAAGGTCGACGAGAGCACGGGGAAGATCGTCGATGCTTGCTTCAAAACTTTCGGCTGCGGTTCCGCAATTGCCTCCTCCTCTGTCGGTATATTCACGAAGACAATATTCCTCGTTTTTTTTCTAGCTTTTTTTTCTATTGTCTTATTTCCTCGTTTAGCTGGAGTTAAGGAATTTTTCCCCTCATTTTCATTTGGACTATTAATTATTGAGTATGAAATGTAATTGTTAACAGCTGTAAGAGGCTAATAGTCTCTCCTTCTCACGATTAATATCTAGAGAGAGGAAACAAATTATTTGATCTAAAATAGACCTATATTTGATCTATTCTGTCGACAAGATTGACATATGTGATCATTTTTGGGTTAAATTAAACTGTAAGAAAATCTGCTTCAATTTGAAATTGACGTAAATATGGACGATTTAGTTCTAGCCTATCTCTTTGTGAAGGGTTTAGGTATCTGGAAGAATAGTTTAGCTGATTTCCTTTTGAAATTCTTATTATTGAGTTTGGAATGTAATCTTCAATGGCTGCAACACGCCCATAGTCTCCTTTTCTCTCTGAATTTCTAGAGAGAGAGATAAATTTACTTGCTGTATAGTACCATTGATAATTCTGTAATTTGGGAGCATGGTGAAAGGTTGTTTTTATTGAATTCTTTTTATCGGATGCTTATTCTGTACTTTTCGTTGTGAATTTTGTCTAGTCCATTTCACCGAGCTAATTTCTTTGTCTGGTATATCTTATGCAGCAACCGAGTGGGTGAAAGGGAAGCAAATGGAGGAAGTGCTAACCATCAAAAACACGTTAGCCTCTATTTTTTTAATACCGTTTTTTCAAGTTCGTCCTTTCATAAAACTCAGAATTTATAACAGTGGATTTTTAATTATTAGAATCACGGACCATAAATTTTGCAACAATTTGATCACAAAATTTTGGAGCGGTAGTTGTTTGTGCCATCAGTAGCATTTAGTTTCAATGCATCAGAGTCATGTAAATTTATTCAATAGTACAAATTACCTCAACTAGAGTAATCAACTAGAAGCCAATCAATTTCATCATGACTTTGAATGGTGACAGTGGATTTTCAACTTCTAGAGTCACTTACTGGAATTTTTGCCATATTTGATCACAAAATTTGGAAGCAGAAGCCCTTTGGGCTATTGATATCTTTCAGTCTTAATGCTTCTGAATCAGGTATTTTGTTCACTAGACTGAATTATCTCATCTTGTAGCATAATCTCAACTAGACGGTCTTTTAAGCGTCGGAGCATATACGATTAGGTTTCAGGCATTGGTTCTAATTGTTAAGATCTGATAATGGTTGCAATTGTGTAGATCATTTGGCCCCTGGTTAGCAGTCATGGAGCAAATGACTACTAATTGATCGATATGATTGATAGAAATGGCCTGCATTTTAACAAACTGTGAGGAGTTATTATCAATGTCTCTATATTCTGAAGCTACAGAGATGGGCAATAGTTGTCGCATAGGGTTTCTTTTTCGATCATAGCCCTGATTTTCATCTTCTCTCTCCCTCATCAAATATGCAAGCCGTAACTCTTTCTTGAACCTTAATCAATCTTGATCAATAGATGATCTCAGACCGTGTGAATCCTATTTCAAATGCTTAGATCAACTTTATCTGACTGTATTCGTTACTCTTTCAGAGATATTGCAAAACATCTCTCCCTACCTCCGGTGAAATTACACTGCAGCATGCTTGCAGAGGATGCAATTAAAGCTGCCATAAAAGACTACGAATTGAAGAAAGCCAAAACAGTTGAAGGTGTGATGGCCGAGCATGTGGCATAATCTTCATAGTGGATGCATGTGTTTAAACTACTGATGACGAGGTCCACCTTACAAACACCCTATCACAATTTTAAATCTGTTTTGCATATGTACAGCTGCACTGTTTTCTACTCTAATAATTCTCCCTTTATCTGCTAATTATCATTTTCTGTGAGAAAGCGATGGTTTATCGTCATTGAGATCATCGTCTCATTTGCTGATGTATTGTTTTGAATGTATTCTCTCTCTACGTGTTTTAAGTCATCTTTGCAAGCAATTGGTGGGGGGAGAGAGAGAGAGAGAGACACACACACACACACACAGACAGAGTAGGGTTTGACTAACGTCATTTGGTCCGTTATCTAGTACTGTTATCTAACGATACCGTCATCCAATACCAACGTCGAGTACCCGATATTGTCATCGAGTTTTGGATATCGAATATCGGATTGTTGATGAGAGTAAGTACCGTACTGGACGACAATAGTAGAGTACTGGTACCAGATAATGTATGATGGTACTGAATGACAGACGACAGTACTGGATAATGAACAACGGTACTCGATGATGGGCGATGGTACTGGGTGACGGTACAGGAAAATGGAGAAGCCCTGAATTTGTTCTTCTTCTCCGTATCACCTTGATTCTAATTCTTTTGAAAACTCCCGAATACTTCATTTCCAGGGTTTGTCTTCTTTTCTTCCATTTTAACATTCTTCTGCAATTCTTTTGTGTTGTCGTCGATCTCGCTCCTGGGTTTCATCTTCTTCTCGGGCTTCTCTTTTTTCTTCTCATGAATCTCTTTCCTTTTTTTTTTCTTCTTCTCTTTCTCTCTCCATCGTGTTCTTCACCATTAATGAAACCCTGATTTCCCTCCTCCGCAACAAACTCCATCACTAATTGCGTCTTCAATCTTTTACTCGATCAATGCTCTTCCACTCTTCATCTCCTCGTTGTAAAGCGAGTCCACTCTCATATGCTTTCTGGTGGCTTTCTCTCTGAGAACCCATCTCTGCATATCAAGCTTATGAAAGCTTATAGAGCTTCGTTGTGCCAGACTACAGAGTGCTGAAGAAAGAATGACGAGAGATTAGAGAGATTAGAGACTAGAGAGGATTGACTCTATTTGAGAAATTAGAAGAGTGGGATGACGATATCTATATCCACACCTTTCTAATTTTTTCCGTTCGCGGATATCGGTATCGGATATCTTAACAATACCTGATACCGACATCTATCTACTGATATTCGACATCTGGATGTCGGTATCAGGTATTGTAGGTATCGGGTACCATTTAGGACCCTAACGGTACTCGATTCCGTTACCGCCACAGATACTGGTATTCGATACCGGTATCTAAACAGTAAAAGCCTAAGACAGAGTACAAATTGTAGGTATATTAATGAAGTACTGAACAAGCATTTCCCGAATCAAAGTATCTCTACATTGATTCTGTGTGCTGATCAAGAGATAAAAAGAAATTAAAGAGAAAGTAGAGCATTTCTTCACATATTGTAGCAGTTAAGAACTTTTGATCTTTGACATTTGGCATGGTCACCGCTTGTCTGTTGACTCTGAACCTGATGGTTGACTATTTACCTCTGATTAGGTGAGTTGGTTCTTGACGGTTTTGTCTTGACATGCCTTCATGGCCTTGGTTGATTGTTGACTTGTGATCACCCTCCGATTGAGTTTGGTTTAACCCGCCGTTGATTCCAAACAATCGTGAACCTCAAAAGCATCTTTTTTTTTAAAAAAAAATGTGGCTTGCTACATTGGCATAAAAAAGGTAAAAATGCTTGCATCCTAAGGTAGGTCCCACAAAGATCATGGCCAATGATTGCAAGCAAATAGAAGCAAGGCAAATGAAGGATCAACTGAACTTTGACTAGTACATGTGTATAGGTGTTGAAAAGCGCCTAGAGCATGGAAATCAATGGTGGCTTTAGAATCAGATGAATGCGGATGAACCCAGGAAAGACCCAGGGCTGTGATACCCTACGAGAAGGGTGAATGTGAGAAAATGATGCTGTACCTACCCTAGGGGGGAGAGAGTCGTATATGGAAGAAAATCAGTGGCCCACCTCAGTAAGCCCAATAAAGAATACATTGTCCAATGGCAGACATGCAAAAGATAAATACATACACACATCTCTTCATGATAGTCAATATCCTAAGAAAACAGGGAGAGAGGATGACAAATGAAAGAAAGTAGAATTTGAAAGGATAATCAAAAGAAAGTTAAACATGATAGATATCCATATATACTGAGTGAAAGTGCAAGGGAAAACTAAAATTAAAGCACAAGGAATATCTGAGAGAGAATGTAGAATTAATAAATAAAGACATCTAAATATGGACAAATCAGAAGATTACACAACATACATGTATTTGGACATTTCTCTAGTAAAATAATGATGGATATATTGATGAATTGATGGATAGAAATTTATAGATAGAGATTGGTTTAATGACCTATTTATAGGATAACTATCTATAAATTTATTTATTGGTATACATGTGTGTGTACACACGTGTGTAGATTGATCGATACAAACAGTGTGCCAGAAGGAAACAATAAATTTAATTGAAGGCTATAAAAGGAAAGAAAAATTATTTTAGAGTTATTGAGAGATATTTATAAAGAATAAAAATTTTAATAGAATAAAAATGACAGAAAGAGAGGGAAACGAAGAAAGAAAAAAATATTTCGATGAATGAGAAATAAGGAGAGAGATAACAAAAGAACCCACATGAGGTTTTGTGAAGAAGTGATTGTCTGATAATGCTGTTTTACTAAAGTACCAAAGGCAAGCGTGCGAGAATTTTTCTTGTGGATAGGCGTCTTCCTCGTCGGGAGATAAATGGATTAAGAAATGTGTGAAGGTGGAGGAAGGGGTGTGCTAGAGAAAAAGTAAAGAATGAAGGGAAGAAAAATGAGAATAAGAGAGATGAGGAGACGTATAGAAGATTATATTCTTTACTTTCCATTGGGCATATTGTTTGCTACTTATGAATTTGATCATAATTTGACGTTATTGATCAGTTAGATTGGCAATATTATTTTATTAGACTATTAATTTATGTCTCAAAAGTTTAATGTAGATGTTATGGGCATGTATAGATCAAACCTCTTTAAAATTACATGTCCAGCTTTCTCTCTCATCTTTCTTCATGCAAAACATCAATTCTCTCAAAATTCTTCTTTCTATTCAGTGATTTTCAAAGAAGAATTTCTTGAATATTCTACACATTATTATGTTTTTCTGAAATTTTTGATTTCATCTTATCCCATCACTCATTTGTTCATTTTTGCTCAAATTAGGATTAAATTGGTAATTCAATCATGTCAACCATTTTATTGGGTCAAAAATCTTTGACTAATCATATTTCTTGAGTGCACAAGGTTGCCATCTTTGAAATGAAGCAAAAATGGACTGGGGGGAAATCAATGTGCCTCGCCCAAAGGGGATAAGTCTGGGACGAGAATCTGTAGAAACCCTAATTGACGGTGGCTTTTTCCAAGGTTTTCATTCTCTAAGTCTGGCGTATTCCACCGAAGATGGATTAAAAAAAAGGAAAGATGAGAGGAATCGATGAATGAGAAAAGAGGGTCCCTGACTGTCTACTCCTAGGTGCCTGTTTACCGAAGACCCCCTTGCTCTTTCTTGTCATGGGAAAAAAGAGATGATAAAGTGAATTAAGTGATAGAGAGAGGAAGGGGATAAGGTACTTAACTCTTGAGATCTGGGTCTGCGAATAGAGATGGGGCGTTTTGAGGAGCATTCTCGCCGTCGCTGAGGGCCAGAATCGTGTTGACTTTGACTCTGATGGAAGCTTCCAGCTTGGACTCTAGTGCGACGTCGAGTGGGTCCAGGCCGAGGAGTAGAGCGCACTCGGTCTGGAAGTCTCGGTCGTTGGAAGATTGGATCAGACCCGCCAGGGCTCTGGAGAGATCGGGAACGTGCTTCTGGATCTGCGCGAGATTATTAACGTTGCATGGAGGATGGAAATAAATCGCCTCCCAGCCGCAAAAAGTGAACAAATATTCCCAAAAAGTGGCACAAGAGAAGAGCGTTCGTCACCTTGCGAGCACGAGCGCTCAGAAAAATTCCTCTATGCTTCGTCTTCAGATCCTCCAATCCAATCTTTATGGCCTTTTTCACGAGATTCTTCTCCGGTAGGCGATCCCTGTGCTCCAAAGCCTTGATTCTGGTCAAGGAATTATACTTTCTAGAAATTGTAGAATAAATATTTTTTTAAGCTCCGATTATTCAGGATATTCTTTGCCATGGCAGTGAATAGCAATAATAATCTTCAGACATGGAGACAAGGTATTGGCTCTCAGGGTTATCAGGCCATCCGCGTTAAGTGGATCTCGGCCCAGGCTCAGCCCGTATTTCTCCCAGCCGGTGCTCTCAATTACTTGCCAGACCGGTTCAGGAACTGGGTATATTGAATAATCTTTAAAATATAAAATCTGCAGAAAAATAGTTGTTAGTGAATTATTAACTTAAATCCCAAAACTATCTTCTCTTTAAAGTATAACCTCGTTTTTCATCAAGGACTTCTCGGGGTATGAGCTCTGGGATGAATCTGGCACTGGAGCGACTGCTATGACGACTTCAAGGATTTGTCTTTTTCTTGTGCTGCTAGCGAGACCACTTCCGATCATGAAGTCTTCTCTACATATCAATGTCAGAAGATTGATAAAAGACTAGGACAACCCATTTTCATTATTTCCAGAGATAGATTTTCCTTATTATTCTTTGTTTCAAGAAACATAAATATTTGAAATATATAGATGCGAGTAATGACTGTTCAGGCCCTCAAGAAAAGAAATTCTTTGCGACAGAATCATAAATGTCCAGAATACTTCTCGGTAAGGGGATTAAAATTGATGATGGATACTCTCTCTCCTCTCTCACACTCCCTTCCTCTCTCTCCCTTCCTCTCATTCCACTCCTGTCTCCGTGCTTTTGTGTGTATTTCCAATTTTTACTTCTACAGATCTAAACTGACGTGATATCTTAGAAAAACATGAATGCCGAAAACAGATCGATCTCACGAAACATAAACTAATTGAATAAAATGACAGAAAGCAGAGAGTTCAGAGATCTTATTATGAGTCAACTTCACATTTATTTAATAAGAATGAATAATAATCAAATCCAGTAATGAGAAACTTGGACCTTACCGGCTTAAAAAGCTAGACTCACACGTGCTTGCCATCACGTCCCCATGTCTACCAATGTAAGCTTTAAGTCCAGAAATGAGACGTTCTATATTCGTGCTTGGAAATGGCTGAGTGCAAAGTTCCATGGGGAAGATGTCACAGTTTAAACCAGAAATGTCGATGCTCTCGCATTTTAGCTGGAAAGCAATGGTCTGAAAAGAGTTCCAAATTCATCACGACAGAACATTCTAATCACAAAATAAAATAAAATTTCATTCCATCGAGAGATAGCGAGACTGCGGTTCTCTCAAAGAAGTGATTTAGGCTTCGGGGATCGACCGCTCAAGGTTTTGATCGATGGGCTGATCGACCTCATGGACCTTAGGATCCTTATTGTAAGGATTGAGCAGGATTTTAAAGTTAATGTGGACATCGGATCAGTCCTCGAACAGATCCGAAAGCCTAGAAAAGAGAAAAACAGTGGGCAAAGAGAGAGAGAGAGAGAGAGAGAGGATTTCTGCAGCTCCCTTCCACCTCTGCATCTCTGCTGCCACGGTCAGATGCCCGAGCTCGACGATGACCAGGGGGCCGCTGGTCATCACGATCGTGATCATCGTCAGCTTGCAACGATCTGACTCGATCCCTGCAGCCCGTTTTAAATTGTCTCTGATTTTTTCTATAATGATTCTAATTCCCGCACCAATTAGTGCCCAATTCGGACCATGTTCATATTAAACATCTACGTTTAAAAAACTCTAAAGAAAAATTAAATAAGACAGAATAATTCGAAAAACTTAAGAAAAATTCATAAGGCGTACCGGAATTCTCAATATAGACACCTGCAAGAAAGAAACAAAGGTGTTTATGATGTGCCTGAATTATTTTTAGACATTGTTGGAGGATTTGTCTCTGAAATCATGAAGACATGGGAGTAATTTGATCAAAAGCAAGCTCCTATAGAATAATAATTTAATTCATCGGAGGATGGTCATTTTGGATCCATTGATCGCCCCTGGATTTTCAGAAATAATCATTTATAGTCGATTGAGATCGACAAAATCGACTTTGATCAATTATTTGGTGTTATTCAATTTTATTCTATTTCAAAAACGATTTTTGACCTAGATTATTGTTTAATCATCTCTCTCTCTCTGGGGCTGTTCCCCTGAATCGCGCTCCCTGTGCATTCCGGCAGCAGAGAAGCGGTGCAGCCCTCCTCTACTGGCGGTCTTTCTCTCCACGTCGGCAGCAGCCCTTCCTTACCTCTGGTTTCGTCGCCGGCGGCAGCAGTCCTCCTCTCTTCTTGCTTCGTCGCCGGCGGCAGTAGTCCTCTCTTCCGGCTTTGTTGCCGGCGGTAGCAGTGGCCATCATCCTCAATTGCTCACTACCGGCGACAGCAGCTGGCTAACAGCCCCATCTCGAAAGATTTCAATCGATTTCGATTGATTTTATCGATGGACCTCGATTTGCAGAAATATTAATCAAGTCCCTCGATCATGCGTCGATCGATTCCGATCGGCCATGCCTACGAAATACTCAAAGAAGCAAAAAGAAACTTTCACCTTCCGAACGAGACCAACAACCCACGTAGCAAATTCACCAACGCCCTTCATACACCAGCATGGAGACCGACACCTCAGTTCCACTGCAAAACATACTCAAAATATCTTTAAAAGCCCTAATCAGTTGAATCGTGATTAAGTAAACACCTAAATTTTCTCCCGTTCTTGGGTACAGAGGGAAGCCTTTTCACTCTTCTGGTTGTTCCTATCGGCTCTTGAACGTTCAACTCGTATCGAAATACCTCTTTCATCTTTTATACCTGACAAACACCCCCACACCTCAAAAAGTATTATTCATAAATCACGCCTCAAGACAGAAATCACTTGCAGATGAATGTCTAATTAGCAATAGAGAGGAAAGTGCATCAGAAGGAATCAACGTTTACTTGTCGTGGTGACGAGCAGGAGTCCATCTGAAAATGGAAATGCGGAAAAATCTATGACGTCTGAATAATTCCAGGAACTCCCAGACTTAATAAAATTACCCCATTCTGGAGAATTATCCAAGGCTTGAAACTCCTCCAGACTACTCCCAACGCCTGTATCCGAAACTGTTTCCATACACGAGAAGAATGAGACGGAATTCTCGTCGTTTCCAGAATACTAACTCCGTAAATTTAATGAATATGATAAGATCTATGTCAGATGCAGAAATTTCTTCACGTATAGAAGCGCGATTTGAACGCCGATTTTTTTAATTCTCACCGGAGATCTTGATGTTCGGAGAATCCGAGGCTTGGAGGTTCTGGAGAGAAATAGTTAGCCGGCATAGTTCCTCCGAAAATCTGCATCTTCTAATCGCCGACGCCAACAGCTGTAAGAAAAAGCAAAAAGGAAATTGACGGCAAAACACAGACGACTAGATTTTTTTGATATCTGCTTACGGCTTGGAAGACTTCGCGAGCAGCGGCGGAAGCTAGCGGCAAAAGGAGAGAGCAATTCCATTGGAGGAAGGATAGTGAGGAACGATTCCATTTGAACAAAAAAACTTGAGGAGTTTATAGCGGTGGAGATTTGGGAAGAGCATTCCTCTGGGTTAGAGGCTGCTTCTGATCACCGATTAGAATTTTTTTCCCGCCATTTCGCAGCTTGTGGGGCCCGCATTTAACAGAATCGTCGCCCACAGTGCTGTCACTGTAACGGTTTCCCACATCGTCAGTTAAAGTGGGCCGCGGGGCCCGCTCTTAAACTTCCGGGCTTTTGTTACTTGAGTAAAATCTGTGAGGAGTTTACCTTGGGAGAAATCCTATCATTTTTTCTATTTATATTTATTCTAAATTGTGATTTTCTTTTTATTTTTAATTTTTATTGAATTTATATTTATTTCTTGTTTTTGAGTTAATACTATCATTTTTGAGTAAAAAGCAATTGTCACCTATTTCTTACCAATTATTTCTGCCTAATTCACATGTTTGTTGAAGAAAAATCTTTGCAATTCCTTACAAGAGGACTAAAAATTCTGGATAACCCACATTCACAAGAGATTCCTTGTGAACCCTGCCCCATTTGGGCCAAGTAATAAGAACCCAAGAGAAAATAGGAACAAATGGTCATTTAAAGGGGTTTTGGGCGTTGAAATGGTTTTCAATGGGCCATTTTTGGTGCCGGCCCTTGGATATGGCATTTTGGATATGTGCATTGCAATTGGGATACATGTCAAAATAAAATAAAATTAAAACCTCATTAAAAATCATTGTGAACATTTTTGGCTACGGGTCAATGGTTTTCTAGGTGTTGGACAGTCAAGATCTTGCCACGTGCCCATTAGATCAATTGTCCTTGAATATCAAACATCTAGTGAGCTCCTCGGCACTGGATCAATATTTTGAAGGCTGGAAGAAATCATGTGGAAATGGGTTAGTTGGTGGAGTAGCTGCGGAATCTGGCATACTGATGATTGATGGAGGGGAATCTACATTCAGAGTGGATGAGTTGATTAGTGGTAACATGGCATAGAACCCAATGGAATAATCAATGTCACTAATGGAGCTATACACTCCTTGGAGATGATCTAGGGAGCTGAAAGTGCAGATGTGTTGAGAGGGGGGTGGCGGCTATGGTGGAGAATTAGATGCTTGGGAAGAAGACGAATATATGGAGAAGTAGGGTATGTCTTCATGGAAAGTAGCATAGCGCCACATATTAGAGAGCTAAGCACAAGAAAAATTTTGTATACAAGAATAACTAATATATGCTCCTTTGAGAGCATGAAAAACAAGCTTGGAGAGAGATAGGATATGGTCTTGGATGAATGTTGTATAACAAAAAACATGTGGTGGGAAGCAAAGAGAGTGACATCATGGAAGAGATGATGAAGGGGAACTGTGCCACCTATAGGACAAGAGGAATGATAAATATGAACATTATTGGCCATCACGATGACATTTAACCACATAAAATTGGGGACATGCATCTCATAGAGCAGTGTGTGAGTAATCATATGATGAGTATGGATAATCCAATGGATATTGCTATAAAGATATGAAGGACACATAATGGGTGCTCTTCAGAGAAAGAGTTCATAGAGTTGATCTGTATGAACTCTTGAATGGTATTATACCGAAATGTCAATCAGATTGATCCATGTCACAATTTTTTATATGGTTCTATAACTTGAGATACCAAAGATATCTTGTGGATGAATGGTTGTTTTTTTTACTGTGATCTATGAATATGTGGCTACAAGATCCTCAAAATGTCATAAATTGGATAGGATATTGACAGAATGACTTTGTGCAATTGTTGAAATCACACTTTCTTAGGTCAAAATTTTTTCTAAACTCAATAATTTAAGGATTTAATTACGAATTGATTAGAATAATGGTGAGTAAGGGTCGAATCCATGCAGAATTAGGAAAACTTTTGAGATGTAACTAAAATTTGATCAAATCGGATAATGAATCAAAGTGAGATATAAGGGAAATTGATATTTTTAAAACGAAGACTCGAAGAAAAACTCACAAAAGAAAAAATCACTCAATTTGGATTAGTATTTGTAAAGAAATCAATGAGAAAAATAAAGAGAGAAAATTCGATCAGGAAGAGAGAGAAAATGACTAAATTTCATGAAATTAAACTAATCTATGAATCAAAATTAAAATATAATGTTATAGGATGAAATATTATGAAGAAAACATGTATTTCAAGCCCAAATCGCTCCCAAAATTATCCAATTTATTGTTAGATCACAGCTTTCATTGTGCATTTTGAAAAATAAAAATTTAGAGTTCAAATGAAAAATTCTTCCTTCATCCTCAATGAAATATTGACTTTAAACACTCCTCAGATACAAAAATGATTCTAGAAGAGGAAGAAAGCAAGAGATTGAAGGATTATGTTGTCCAAAAGGTTCAATCTATAAAAAATCCAAGAATTATTTACACGGTCGAAAAATGAGAGTATAAATAGATAAAAATTGGGTATGACCATTCGATCGGCCGCTTCATCTTCAATCAATGGCCTAGATAGAACGCTATGAGGTGAATCATTAACTTTAAGTCATGGCCGTTAGATCTTCATCGGAGCACCTAGATTTTGCCACGTTATTGCGTGTACACAAATCATCATGTAATCGCCGCTGTTTGATCTCCATCGAATGCTCTAGATGCATACATGTGTCCAAAAAAGTCCATCGGGCACAATTAATCTCGGCTATTATAACTCATCAGACGAATTGACGTCAGATGAATGACTGAGATCTTGTGATTCAAATAAACGAATTGACCTCAAATTGTGATGTGCCATGTAGCCCTCTAAATAAGTGAAGATCAATGGTCGCGATTAACTCCACGAATTGATCATCTCGCAACATGCCACATCATCTGCGAAGAAATGAAAGCAGAAATAATCCTATATTGGAAAAAATTAAGAGATGCAACGGGTATATAAGGGTAGCATTTTATATGGAATTAGCTCATACCCTAAATAGGGTGCTTAACCACTAATTGCGCTTGCTAATGATATGGACATGCATGCACCACATGGCACGCACAGATGTCGCCATATGTCGACACAAGTGCACTCTTCACATCAGCTGCCATGTCAATGCACATATAAAGCCTCTTTTTAAAATCTTGTAAATTAAAATTAATTCAAAATAAATTTAGAAAAATTATAGAAACATCCCTAAAAATTAGAAAATTCATAACTTGAAAATACAACTCCTTTTTAATCCACTTTTTTTATTTGATCATAAATTAAATAATCTATATTATAAATATTTAAATTTAAGAAATAACAAGGGAATAAATTTTTAGCTAAAAATATACTCATTTTCTTTGGAAAATAAAACTTAGAAAAATAAATGAGTGTATATAAAAATGTTGTCTCTCATTATTTTGTATTTAAAACTTAATTATAGCATCAAGTTTTAAATGAGAATAATCTACTCTAAAATATAAACTTTTAACTATGCATGATTATCCGTTAAAATTATATACTTTGATATTATAACTATAAATTGCATAGAATGATAAATATGCATGCAAAGGAGTGGAATGTTTGATAACATGCATAGGAGTGGAATGTTTGATAACTTAATTTACATTAAAAATCATATAATTACAAGTATAAGTTGCATGTTATCAGGTATGAAGTCCTTGAAGAGGATTCTATGGTCAAGATAATAACGTTTTACCCTTGCTATAAATCAAGGGAATGATATGTGATACAATATTTGGCCAAGGTAATAGAAATATTAGAGAAGGGTGTTCTTAATGATTTCCTCCATGAATTAGTATTTGATAGAGCAAACGATTAAGGTTTGAAAATTGACCATACCCTAAGTCATTCATAGATCTCTTGCGGACAAAAGATTATATGTACAAGGAAACTAATGATGACAAGGTTCCATACTAGAGATGTTATATAATTCATATCTCCTAGAGCACGTTGATATAGCTTGGTACCCAACGAGCTGGTAACTTGAGCTATTGATTCACTCAAGTTAATCCTGATTTAATTTATCTATATGTTGATATATATCATTTTATACAGTTGACCAATAACGGTTATTGGGTCAGTATAGTTTTTATATATGGACTTAGAGGGTTACATGCATAAGGTCCTTAGACATTGTTGGATATAGATATAATGTTGACAGTTTTTGTGAAATAGTTATATTATCAATGTTTGTAAAGATGAGTAGAATGTCTACAACTCAAGGTGCCCATGTGAAATTTGTGAAAACTTTCTTGTTTCTTCTCTTTCTACCTTGGTGAAGAACATTGAAGAGGAGATCCAACAGTTTAATGATCGTGTGGATATTGCTACAAGTTGGACACTTGAATAGCTTTCAATGAGTTGTTACTATGAATATTGCTACTAGGTGGACTCTTTCAATGAAGCTTGTAAGTAAGAATTTTGACCTATGCTAATGATGGGATCATTGATTCTTGGCACCTCAATATTTTGAATGTTCGATTTAATGTCTTTCTCAATGTTTTTTTTTTTGATTGAAATTGTAAGAATCTAGCTAGTATTAGATCCCAGCAAGAGCCACTGGCTCTAATACCATGTGGAAAGGAAACCCTAGTCAATTCATTCTCAAAGATAGGAGTACATTTATTTATATAGAGAAGAGAGGAAGAGACTAGAAAATGAGCCTAAGAAATACTCTTACAAAGATGATAATAATCAAATCTTTGTCATCACAAGATAGATACATTTATTTCAAAATAATTATTTATGCCCCAATGGATTTTTTTATCAAACTTCTATTGATACAATTATACTTGTAATAAATTTATAAAATGTGAAGCCTCAAAATTAAATTTAATCTTTCATTGTAAGATATCAAATTCAAATGTTTTTGATTTTATATTGATGGTAAGAAATTAAACATCCTTTTTCCCATTATTGGTGAAAGTAGACACAATTTTGATCAAAATTGAGAAAAAATGGATGATAGTTGATGTAAAAAGATAAATAACATAAAAATTAGGGTAAATCTTTGCATGAGACTAATGTTAGAGGATAGGTGAAAATCATTTTCACACAGTTTTTGCATTTTGTGAGTCAAGAAATGAAAAAATCATAATCATTTTTTTTTCTACCTTATGGAAATAGAAAACTATTTAAATTTCTCTATAGGAACCTTGAAGAGCAGATTTATGGTAGCTAGGGTTGGGCGGTCCCGGTCCGGTCCGGTTTTTGGCACACCATTAGGTCCAAGTCTTGGTCTCGGTCCGGTCTCGGTCCACCTCGGTCACGGTCCGGTTCGGTCTTAACTTCAGTCTTTTCAGCGTACCTGAAAAGAGATCCATTTCCCCATTTCCTTAATAAAAATAAATAAATATATCCTAAAAAATATAAGTAAGAAAGATATCCTGCAGAAAATCATCACATCAATTACTGCAGAAAAATCATCAATTATTCATGTAAATCATCACATCGTTCTCCTTAATATCCTACAGAAAAATCAATTACTGCTCCGCTAACATGGAGCACCTGGAGATGATGGAGATGCCGGAAGATGCCTGGAGGATCGCCCTCGTTGCTTTCCAGAAAACCCTATTAAAAATCATTTAAGAAACATGATGCGACAGATTCTTCTAAAATTAGCAGTGTAAATCATTGAAGAGCAAATGATTTCTTTTTCCTGTCCCAATAGCTAAAAAAAGAAAGATCATAAAAAAGGATTACCAAATTCTGGTGCAGTTAAGTACAATTTCTAGCACATCTCAGTCTAAGACATCTCATTAATCTGACTGCATTAGACTGATTAATGAAAGTCTTAGACAGAGACTGAGACTAATGAGATGTCCCAGTCTCATTAATCTTTCATAATTATCGCTCCCTCTGTGCCTCTCTCTTCCACTCTCTCTCTCTCTCCATAATTATGATGCCTTACCCATTAAAAAGAGTAACCATAACTCCACTAATATATCAAAACTAATTAGTCCTAAAACTAACTCAAAGGAAAAAAGATAAGGACTGATTCCATTTATAAGATAAGAGCTCTTTTAATGTAGCAACTTCATTTTTGTACTGAAGATAGAATTTATTAAAATGATTCTAGATTCCAACGGGAAAGTGTAAATAATTATCCATTCGACAGCTAATGGTAAGGAGACAGTACTCAGAGATTTCATTAGAAAGTTTACCTCTGATGAGCTCAAACGATTCTCCCAGGGTTTAAAAACATACTTCACGCTTCCAAAAACAGACTCATTTAAGGCGAAGCTCGAAAAGAACATGCCCGCGGATGTAAGAGAAGATGAAGATTCTAAACAGTTACAAGGGCATACGATTCAACATTTTCCTCAAGTATTCATATCATACAGAAGCATTGGAACATCAACTTGAGAATGCTTATTGAAAACCTAAATTTTGTATTAAAGCTCATCTTTAGGCATAGTAAATTCCACGAGTATTGCACACACAAGTTATAATACATAAACAACGACCAAAAATATTATCCATGTAACAAGGATAATGCGATTGAAGAAGAAACCCATTCAAAACATACAAATAACAGGCTAAAAGATCCTAGACGAGAGTATAGTTAAAGATCACTCAAATCTACGCAAGGAAACATGATCAGTTTGAACAACATCCATTAAAAATGTTAGTGTTAACCGAAATGTTCTATTCAAACACATTCATGAACTTAATTTTTTAAAAATTACCCCGAATGATCAAGTTCCTGTTCAGAATGCAGCTCCAACAAGTTTAAAGATATTTGAGAAAACTGACATGAAATATAGCCTCAGAAAAAGGGGTAAAAGAAGGAAAAAGGTTCAAAACAACTAGCTAAAGATCCTGATGAAAGCATAATAAAAGATCACGACACTTGAATCCAATCAGATAAAAGTGATCAGTTTGAATAGCAACCACAAAAACGTCCATCTAAACCTAATTTTTCTATCAAAACACATCCAAGAACCTAAGTTTCCAAAGTTATGCATATATCCCGCCAAGATGATCAAGTTCTTGTTCAGAATGTAACTCACATAAGGAGAGAAGACCGCAACGACTTTGAACTCAATCAAAACAAACCCTATTTCACATGTTAGAACAATTACATGCGGGAATGCGACCGAGTGATTCCCCGTGTTGCCGCTTCTGGATCAGAAATGCGGTGGTTCGACATGCCCGGCTTCTACCTGTTGCACGTGTGCAACGCGTGGGAGGAGAGGGACGACGGCGAAGTGGTGGTGCTGGTGGGCTCCTGCTCTGCTAACATGGAGCACTTGGAGATGATGGAGATGCCGGAAGAGCCCGAATGCTGCGACTAGGTAAGGCTGTAAGGGAATGAGATTTGGGAATTTTTGGAGAATTGGAGTTACGGATTTACGGTCAACGGGTCAAAGTTGGATTTTGCCATTCGGTCCAAGACCGAAGGCCTGACGTAGACCGGACCGAATTTGGACCGAGACCGGTCTGGTCTATTTTCTGGGACCAACGGTCCCGGTTCGGTTCGGTCGACCGACCTTCGGTCGGTCTTTGGACTTCCCTAATGGTAGCTCTTTCTACAACCATTAACACCATTTGTTGCATAAAGATATCACCAGTTTCTCTTGTAGTCCTTTTTGTAAAAATATGATTTTAATTTTTTTGGTCTTACTAAAGGCATTATGAGTCCCAGTTTGTGAATAGTGAATTAGTGATTACATATGTATAATCTTTATCAACATGACACTCCTCCAATGAGTTAGGGCATGATGAGTTTTCCATCCCTTATTGGTCATCCCAATTGGAACAAGTGAAATTGAAAAATCATAAAAAAAAAACACACGATACTCTCCTCTACCTTGGCCTAGTAACTGAGTGCAAAATTTCTAGAGTTTGTCTCTTAATATGGTGAGTGCAACTCAGAAGATCTCATCTTGACCACACCATCATCTTCATGGATATCTTATTTCATTCTTCTAAGGAAATTTTGAAGTCTTGTGATCACAAACACGTAGATCAAAATAATAATACTATTACCCATCCACAAGACATATTTGGTGTCTCAAGGCCAAAAACTACAATACAACTATGGCATAAATCAAGGTTGATAATTAGCTATAAAACCTTCAATACATTGGTGAAATCTTTCTCGAGAAAGAACACAATGCCTCTCGTTAGTATCTCCACAAAAATGTCAAAATATCAGCCATCCTCATTCTATGAAGACAAGCATAACTAGATAGTTTTATTCTATCTTGACATTAGATGTCCTTGTAGAAAATTCAATGAATGTGAATGTTTAAAATATGTATTTATAGGAAGTAACGATTGTAAAATGAAGTTATCATAATTTACCTATCATTGCACATATTCTTGAAATTTATTATAAATACCACCCATCTATACTAATGAATATAAAATTAATAATGAATATAAGATTAAGAATGAGATGTGCATGATGTGATTGTCTCATAGGTCACTTATTACTAGCACTACTCTAGAGAGCTCACTTATTTCTATATTCATAGGTTGTCTTTGCCCAGAAGGAGTTAGACCCTCATTTAGCATATTTTCTATTTATCATAAACATGTATTTCAATTTATTATATAAAACTAATATCAGCCTAATTTCATATAATTTGGGAGTCACATCAATTATCCCATTGGGCCTTACAACAAGACAAGTCAATTAGGATGATGCAAAACCCAGCATTAGAAAAATAGAATGATCTTCATAAATTTGTGCATTCTCTTCCATGGATAGTGTATTTTTTTATCAAGATAAAAGGCGTTCTTCAATTCACCATATCGAAAAGCATTATTTATTTTATGAGAATTTAGTGAGTTTCCTTGGAATATTTTGGGGCCTCCCACCAATATTCATTAGAAATATCGATTGCCCGTAATCCTTAGAGCCCACTTCAGGCCCATTAAGCATTAATCAGGGTCGAAATGGATATGCTATATGATTTTCGCACAATTTGACATGATATTTAGCTGCAAGAATCAAAGAGCGTAGCATCCAATTATTCAGAACATGCAGTGGCAAGTCCCTTGTTCTAAACCCTGCCCCTTGGTGGAGCCCACTCCAAGCCCATGAGCATAATCGAATCAGGAAGGTTATCGAGCTGTAAGAATCAAAGCGCAGTGACAGAAGCTCAACATGTACAAAGAAGTTGTGCATGCTAATCCCAATAACCCAATCCATGCACAACGGGTTAGGTCTAACAAACGAGGATTATCTAGATAGGGGGACCAAGCATTAGGAACATCTTTCGGCGCCGACAATTCAATTTTCGATGCTGAAACCCACGTGGTTGCTATTCCGGGCACCGCCGCCGCCGGGATAGCGGCGGCGGAGCTTTCCCGTTTTGCCAAAGGAGAAGATAATGGCTGTTGCTTTGCGGGAGAGGATAGTCGATAGCGAGGAAACCCTAAAAGTGGAGACGTAGAAAGGGACAATCGAAGAGGGACAAATCATGTCCGTCGCGGAAATTTATTTCCCCTATTGCAGCCCTAGCACGCCTCTTAGAGGATGCCGAAAAGGGAAGGATGCCGGCAGAGCTTTCAGTAGCAGGGCACGTTGAGTTTTCTCTGTTGAATTGGGTTAAGGAAAGGTGACACAACTGGAGAGCTTCTTCAGTTTGAAAGTATTTAAATCTCTCTCTCTCTCTCTCTCCTCTCTCTCTCTATCTCTATCAAACTATCTATCTATCTATCTATCTATCTATCTATCTATCTATCTATCTATCTATCTATCTATCTATCTATCTATCTATCTATCTCTCTGTCTCTCTGTCTGTCTGTTCGTCTGTCTCTGTCTATCTATCAAACAGTCTATCTCTTTATCTTCAACTCTATCTCCCTATCCAACTATCTACCGATCAAGCTATCCCACAAACGTATCTACCTATCAACCTATCAATCCAACTACAAATCTGTCAATCAATCACTCAATCAGTCCATCTATCTATCTATCTATCTATCCATCTATCTATCTATCTATCTATCTATCTATCTATCTATCTATCTATCTATCTATCTATCTATCTATCTATCTATCCATCTATCTATATATCTATCGATATATACATCCATCCATCAATTTGTCTATCAATCTATCCATCCATCCATTATCTATCTATCTACTTATATATCTATGTATCCATCCATCCATCCATCCATTTATCTATCTATTTATCTCTCTATCCATCCATTCATTCATTTATCTATCTATCTATCTATCTATCTATCTATCTATCTATCTATCTATCTATCTATCTATCTATCTATCTATCTATCTATCTATCTATCTATCTATCTATCTATCTATCTATCTATCTATCTATCTATCTATCTATCTATCTACTTCTCTATTTGTATCAACGATCAATCAATCTCTGTATCTGTCTATCTTCTCTCTCGCTATATCTTTCTCTATTTCGACCTCATTTATCAATATTTATCAATATCTATTTCTCATTATTTACTCATCTATATATCTATATGGCTATCCATCAATCTATCCAGTTAATATCTATCTATCTATCTATCTCCTTAGTCTCTCTAAGTCGAGGACTCACTTTCGTTGCTCTCTATCTCTCCCTCTCAGTTTCTCTCTCTAGCCCTTCTACAACTTTGAAAGTCAAGCTCAATCTCTTTCTCTCCACTTCTCTGTTCCTCTCTCCTGACGGAAATGGTCTGCAGGCTTTATGGTGATATCGAAGGTGGATGACGAGAGCATCTTGAAAGGGCCACATCATCCAGCGAAAAGGTAAATCGTTAACGGCTAATCATAAAAAGCATACAATTTAGAAAACAACCCCCCAATTCAAGAATTCAAGGAGTTCGTTACTCATTTTTCTTTACTCTCTCTCTCTCTCTCTCTTACTGCCGGCTGGGTCCATTATTTAAGCAATCAAACTTCATATCTCTCTCCTGTCTGGGTCCAAGCTTCATCTCTCTCTACAGTCTGGGTTCATAATTCAATCCTCATGCCTCTGTCTCTGTCTCTCTCTCTCTGGAAACAGAATGAGTATGCGTATACTTTGGGTAAATACTAACGTGGGACTCCCGAGTCTATAAAAACCGCAGCAGTGCTCTCTTCCTTTCCTCCTCTAGCAGAGGGTTCTGCATGGTGGGAGGAGAGAGAGATGGATAAAAAGGCGGGCACGAGCCACGAACCAGAGATCAGGAAGGGTCCATGGACGATAGAGGAAGATCTGATTCTGATGAACTACATCGCCAACCACGGAGAAGGCGTCTGGAACACGTTGGCTCGATCAGCGGGTTTGATTTGTATTTTTCGTTGTTTTTTAAAAAAGTTCTTGTCTGATTTTTCTTGTTTGATTTTTGGAGTTTAGGTTTGAAGAGGACCGGGAAGAGCTGTAGGCTTCGATGGCTAAATTATCTTCGTCCGGACGTTCGCCGGGGGAATATCACTCCGGAGGAGCAGCTTCTCATCATCGACCTCCATTCGCGATGGGGAAATAGGTCATCTCTCTCTCTCTCTCACTCAATCTCTCTACATTGATGGGTTTCCTGTGGAAAGCTCCTAGTTTCTCTCTCCCTATGGATGGGCTTCAGGGGGAAAGCTCTTCTCTCTCTCTCTCTGTAAAAACTAATGGGTTTTATGGAGGGAGGCTCCAAGCTTATCCCTTTCTCACTCCTGTTCTCTCTATCTTTCCGGATGGGTATCTAGCGTCAAGCCATATCATCTCTCAGCTGATGGATTTCGTGGATAAAATCCCTAGTTTCTGTTTCTCTATACTGAAGCGTTTCATGGGTCAAGGACTCCAGCTTCACCTCTCTCTCTCTCGCTCTCTCTCTCTCTCTATCTACTGAAGCGTTTCATGGGTCAAGCAGACAAACACTCTGCTACTCAAGCTTCATCTCTTTTTCTCTCTCTACTGATGCGTTTCATAGGTCTAGCACTCGAAGCTTCATCTCTCTCTCTCTCTCTCGCGCGCGATCTTTATCCCTCTCTTTCTCTCTCTACTGAAACCTTTCATGGGTCGAGCACTCAACAACTCAAGCTTCATCTCTTTCTCTCTCTAAATTGCCCTCTCTCTCTCTCTCTCTACTGAAATGTTTCATGGGTCAAGCACACAACTACTCAAACGTTTCATGGATCATCTCTTTCTTTCTCTAAATCCCTGCACTCAAGCTTCATCTCCCTCATCTCTCCTCTCTCTCTCTCATTCCTCCTCGTCCTCCCCCACTCTCCTCTCTCCCTCAATGGATTCTCCGGACAACCTCCATCGTCCTCTCTCGCGATGTACTGATGGATTTATTATTCATGCCACATGATCTCTCTCTCTCCCTCTCTTGTTGGGTTTCATGGGCATAAATTCTTCCTTTCCTTTCCTCTCTCTTTCCCTCTGACTCTTGATACAGATAAGTGACAACGATCAACAAAATGGAACCATGCGCAGGTGGTCAAAGATCGCACGACAGATGCCGGGAAGAACAGACAACGAGATCAAGAACTACTGGCGAACGCGAATCCAGAAAAAGATCAAGGACGACCACGACCATCACTTCGACTACCAGAGACGCGCTCCTTCTTTCCCTGGGCCCACCAGCGATCCGACTTCCGGCCTCCGGGATGTTGCCGCGGATCAGAGCTCCTCCGCTTGCAGCGCTGAAGATCTCTTGGTCTCCAGTCCTCCCTCTATCGATCCCAACGACGGCTTCTGGACTCTCGAGGATTTCTGGTCCATGCAGCTCTTCTGCAACGAACCCTTGAATTGAATTTTCTTTTTATTTTATTTTCGCTTATTTTTCTGCATTATCTGCAAATTGGATCTTCGCGTTCACTTTGTATATTTCTGGACCTCATGGATCAAAATAAGACGTTTCCTGGTTATGATCATCATTAAGACAATCCAGGCCGTTGATCCAGTGATCCTATCAGCCCGGTAAAAACCGGGCCCACTCACATGATCCGTGCTCCCGTCAACTTGCGAGTAATTAATAAGCGTGGGCCTGGGCCGCCCGTCTCTTCCTCCTGCTTGCTTGCTTTCCTCTCCCACTTTACGACATTACTAAAAATGGAAACCCAAAGGACCCCTTAATGGGCCAGAAGGCCCCACCGTTCAGTCGGGTACAAGTCCCATCAAACTTATTGGGCCGATCCCGCCCCATTCAATCTTTGATCAATCCACCACTCTCCTCCTCCCCTGACGCCGCATCCGCCATCGCCGCTTAATCGGATCCTCAAAATCGACGGCCGGAGTTTCATCTGACTCCGGATCGAGGGATTTGATGCGGTCAGCCTCGGCGATCAGGTCGTAAACGAGCATCTCGGTCGTCCGGGAGGTGATCCCCCTGAGATACCACGATATGGGCGGCGGGGGAACAATCGAAGGCTGAACAAGCTGCTCCAGCGTAACCAGTGATCCGACTCTTCCTCTGGAAGCAGAACAGTAGTCGTATTCCGAAAATGTCCTTGGTTGGAGAGGAGAGCAAATCTCTTGGTCCACGAACAAAGGCTCCACTTTCCAGCACCCTTCAAATCTCTCCATGAAGCCCGATCTTCCTTGCTTAAATCTGACCTGTAAAAGATGTAGTAGGAGATTTTAGTTTTTTTTTTTTCGAAAGTAGTAAGCAAATTTTAGAGTTAATCTTTTATTTAAGAGTGAGACAGTTCAATCTGCGATGACACGAGTGCAAATCAACTCACGGAAGTTTCCCGATTATATCTTTGAAGATTCAAGGGCTCTTGACCGCAGAACGAAATCGAAATTTCCAGAGTGTGCTACTTTCCAGATTTTAGGATTTGGAGATGCTTCTTTCTAAAAAGGTGAAGAGATATCTAGAGAGAAAGTTCCACTGAGATGGACCGAAACAATAAGATTTCCAGAATATGTAATTGGAGATCTTGCACATTTTTTGAGCTCCTTTATAAAAATAGTAAAGAAAATATCTTTACAAAGAGAGAGAGAGAGAGCTCACTGAGATAACATCGACTGAAACAATGGACTGAGGTGACCCCATTACCAAAATACGAAATGACAAATGGAATTAATTAAATATAGTAAGGTTTTTGATTTCCTTTCTAAAGATAGTAAAGAAAACATCAGTTGATAGAGAGATTACAAAATGATCTTTTCTAAGAATATGAACTGAAATGGCCTTAATAAGAATTTTAAAAAATATCGTGTGGAGGATTTCAGGATTACAATACCAAACACCGAACGTAGTGGACGGGGCAAGAGGACCCACTAATCTTGAGGAGAGTATGATTATAGGCTATTGATGGAGCTTTAAGGGGAGGAAGCATGACGTGGCATCAAGTTGTCAAGGTTTAGGGTAGTCTCTCTCTCCTATGTCATAACTCACGGATAAAATGCACATAATGGCATTCTGGAGCTACATCCGAGTGTAAAATGATAGATCCCCATCCGGGATCCTATCGCTTGCTTCTCTCTAAAAATAGTGAACAGTATGTCTCTAGATATAAAAGGGAAAGATAGAGCTAGAAAGTAACTTTTTTAATTTTGTTCAACAAGGACAGAGAATGAAATGAGCCTAGACAAAAATAGGAACTTCCAAAGTATATTATTAAAGATTTTAGGGCATTTTGATCTGCAAATAGATACTTGATAGGTAAGGGTGGAAAGATATAGATGTATGTAATGTTATATAATGATACTGAATTTAATGGCTCATCAACTGAATCTAGAAATGAATAGGCGAAACCTTCTTAGGTACAATACAAAGAAATCGTTCTCTTTGGTGAGTGCAGAAATGTATTACACCCTTCTACCACAATAAAATTAAAATTAAAAAAATTCAAATCTGATTTGGGTAGAAAAATATCGTATTTATAAAAAGAAAGCAAAGAAAAATTCTTTAGAGATAGATGAAGAAAGAGAGGGCTTACTGTGTAATCTTTTCTGTTCTGGTCAACAAAAACATGGACAGAAATGACCCCAGACCACCAGAGGAACTTCCATAGAGCCGCTTGCTCTACCTCTACAACTTGCCTCAAGCCCTCGTCCAGCAGAACCTCTCTGGCTATCACTTCCTGAAATGCCATTGGATAATGAATGCTCAACATTGACAGAAACTCTACACCAAAATTCAGATATCCCACCCAAACTGCATGATTAGATGGCTGAAGTTGGAATATTCCTAGGATATAAATAAACTGGAATATCTAGAAAAGTATCAAACACCATTAAGTTTGCTTCTACGGAACTTTGTCCCTTATACATGATATTACTAGTGAAATATCCTCAAAAATGCCTGTCAAAGAAATAAACTTGTTTAGTAGTGATACCCCGTGATTACCCAAAATTGTATTTATACTTTTTTAATATTTGTAACTCTGTCCTATTGCTTGTGACCGTTACAGAAATAGCCGTTAGATTGTAATGGTCACATTGCCCGGTATATATACCCTTTCTCATTAATAGAAAAATTATTTTTTCTCTTTGCTGTTTCTGATCTAATCTGAAGGGGTCTCACTCTTCTTCCCCCTCTCAAGAACATCTTCACCTTTGACTCATTCATAGCAGCTCTAAATTTCACATAGTATCAGAGCAAGGTTGCTGCTAACCAGAGGTGTGTTTCTAGAATTTTTTTTTCTATCTTATTCAAACCATTGGTCATCAAACCACTTGGTTCTCATAAGAGATCTAGTAGGAAGGGAAGCTTTTATTTAAGTTTCACCTGTCGACCATATGGAGCAGAAAGAGACAGCTGTCAAGGGAGAAGATGTACTGCCTTCTATGTTGGAAACCACACAAGCTGAAATCTCTTCAGGACTGTCCATCACTGGCTGTGATAGATGGTTCAACCATTTACCAGTTGTGACCTCTCGGAGTCAATTCACCGGTCCCAATTATCACCTATGGACATGTCACATTCAAGCTGTACTCAGACCAAGAAATATCTTGGATCACTGATGTATCTTAGAATGTAGCCCAGGAGCCCATTTTCTACTATTATGGGCAAGTTCTTATTGGAGGCCCATTTAAAGGTTTTTGGGCTTTGGGAGAATCCCTAGGACCTGACACATTTGTCAGACAATCTACTAGGGACCACAAATATTTATGACATATCTTGGAAATTACAAATATCTTTCTGGAGAGGCCTGACAAGGCCTAGAAGATTTACTTTTGCTTTTGTCACTTCTGTCTCTGACACATACATGCTGTCAGAGTTGTATTTTCAAGACTTTTGTGTTGTCTTTTCATGGGTCAAATCACTTGGACGACCCTTCCTTACTTTTTGAAGCCTATATAAGGCCCCCATTGTAACACTGGAAGACACAATTTGAAGTTATCCCTTTTTGAGAGCTCTGCTTTCTTTTTTGAGTGTTCTCCTGGTTAGAGAGTGCTCTGTGCTTGTGGATTGAAGGGTTGAAGAGGTTAATTATGTGGATTCAGATACTAACTCTTCTTGAAGACCAAGGCTTGTGGATTCAAGTCTTTGTTCTCCTGTGTTCCTGCGCTAAGGCTGCGTCAATCACCTTACTGATCCAGCTCCTCTGCAAACAGATGCCTAGTATAAGAGGTGGATTGTAGAGGAGAAAATCCTATATATTTGGATTCTAGATTTGATGACAACTGAGTGTTGAAACTTACAGCCTCTATGCTTTAGATGAGGTGAGAAAGTATTTCGTGGTAGAGATGAGTACACAGGGAAAAATTAGAGAAGGAAACGTAAAAATTCATTCATGACTGTGGCTTATTTATACAGCTGCATGTGACCGTTACACCCAACGGTCACATTTCTAACGATAACCTGCGATAGGGCATAAGTACAAATATTACAGATAAAAAAGGTAAAATTGTAAATATCCGACATTCTTCATCACTCCCCCTCAAGCGTGGGAATGGATGCTCATCATTCCAAGCTTGGAGATTAGGCTGTGGAACTGTTTGGTCGGCAATCCCTTGGTTAGGACATCAGCACATTGCTCTGCTGATGGAATGTATTCAATGCTTAGAATCTTCTCCTCGATCTTCTCCTTGATATAGAACCGATCAATGTCTATGTGTTTGGTTCGATCATGATTCACTGGATCATGTGCAATACAAATTGCTGACTTGTTATCAAAGAAGACTTGTATTGGCTCTTCATACTGAATATGTAGGTCTTTTAGAATTCCCCGAATCCATAATACTTCATCAATTCCACTAGACAATGCTCTAAACTCTGCTTCAGTGCTTGATTTTGATACTATACTCTGCTTTTTACTCCTCCATGTAACTAGATTTCCTCCAAACACGGTACAATACCCAGTGGTGGACCTGCGATCAACCAAGGATCCACCATAGTCAGAGTCAGTGTATATTGCAATGTCTAACTTACCTGTTTTCTTGAATGTGAGTCCAAGTCCGACTGTCCCCTTGAGGTATCTCAGGACTCGAAGTGCGGCTTGGTAGTGAGACCTCCTTGGACTATGCATAAACTGTGTTAAAACATTCACGGAGTAGGAAATATCGGGCCGAGTATGAGATAGGTATAATAATTTACCAATTAATTTCTGATATGATTCTATTTCAATCTTAGGGTCGTCTTCTTTAAACATTAATTTATGATTAGTTTCGATAGGTGTATTACTGACCTTCCCTTGAAGTAATTTAGTTTCATTTAATAAATCAAGTATGTACTTCTGCTGAGTCATGAGATACCCCTTGTTGGAATAGGCTATTTCAATTCCGAGGAAGTATTTCAGTCTTCCCAAAGCTTTAACTTCAAATGCAGTGTTGAGATGTTTTTCCAACCTTGCAGCTTCTTTGGTATTACTTCCTGTAATTATGATATCATCTACATATACTATTAGGATTGTAACCCCTCCAGTTTCGAAATGTTTAAAAAATAATGTATGGTCACCATTGCATTGTTTATATCCTAGTATTCTCATTGTTTGTGTAAATTTACCAAACCATGCCCTAGGTGATTGTTTCAGTCCATATAATGCCTTCCTTAATCTACATGCTCTACTTGGACCACTGCTTTCTTCATAGCCAGGAGGAATTTTCATATAAATTTCTTCAATTATGTCTCCATGTAAGAATGCATTCTTGATATCATATTGTAGAAGTGGCCAATCCAAGTTAATTGCCAAAGATATGAGTATATGAATGGTATTCATCTTTGCTACTGGAGCAAAGGTCTCTTTATAGTCTATACCATAAGTTTGTGTATACCCCTTTGCTACAAGCCTTGCTTTATATCTCTCTATTGTTCCATCAGAATTGTATTTAATCGTAAATACCCATCTACATCCTACTGGTTTAATTCCTTGTTTTAATTCTACCACATCCCATGTTCTATTCCTTTTTAAGGCTTCCATTTCTTCATCCATAGCTTGTTTCCAATGAGGATATTGGGATGCTTCTGATGCTGTAGTTGGGATAACTGTTTGATGTAAAGTTGTGAGAAAGCTCCTATAGTTGGGTGAGGCCTTTCTATAGTTCAGGTAATTAGTTATTGCATATGGGATAGGTTTCACGCATGCTCTAGTTGGTTTTCTTAGTGCTATAGGTAATTCTTCCTCTCCTTGTCCTTTAGTAAGGACATCTCCCTCAGATATTGGTCCTGCAGTTATCCCCTCATGAATCTCCAAGGTGTGGAGATTACTTGTTGGGCCTTGATTCTTCCTTCTTATGTAATATTTAAGTAAAGTGATAATTGGTGGACATTCTTCTGAGTTCTATTTTTCAGTATCTCCTTGGTCCTCTTGCAATAGGGATACGTCTCTTTCCTCAGTTGGGGTGTAGAATGGTAATGGCATTGGCATGTCATTTCTATTCATGCTCTTCTCCCCCTGAGGCTGAATACTAGATGAATAATAGAAATTATTTTCATCAAAGGTAACATTCTTGGTCACAAAGCATTTTCTAGTCAAAGGGTGATAACATTTGTATCCTTTTTGTGTGCTAGAATACCCAACAAACACACACTTTAAGGCCTTAGCAGATAGCTTATCTCCGGACAAGTTATGAACATAACTTACATACCCGAATACTCTAGGTGTGAGGTTTGTTCTTAATCTAACTGTTGGAAATACTGTTTCTAGAACTTCTATTGGACTTTTTAACTGTAAGGTAAGGGTAGGTAGTCGATTTGCTTGATGTACTGCTGTCATTATGGAAAAACCCCAAAGGTGTTTTGGAATTTTAGCTTGTTCCATCAGTGTCCTACATCTATCCATTAAATCTCCAATCTTCTTTTCTGCCAGTCCATTTTGTTGAGGAGTATAAGGGCAGGAGGTTTCATGTCGGATTCCATTGTTTTCAAGGAATGTTTGTAACTCACTGTTACAGAAATCTTTAGCATTATCACTCCTAAATCCCTGTACATTTACCTCGAACTGTGTTTTAATGAATTGACAGAGATTCTTAAGGATTTTTGTTACCTCAGTTTTCTGTTTCAGTAGGTACAACCAACAGAAGCGGCTATGATCATCTATACACACTAGAAACCAACGAAATCCATTTATATCTAGATGTGGAGATGGTCCCCAAATGTCACAATGTATAAGTTGGAAGGGTCTATGACATCTGAGATTCATAGAGGGATATGTTTTCCTCTTTGATTGAGCCAATTGACACGCCTCACATACTAGTTTATCAATGGATAATTTTTCAAAATATAGAGGGTACATAGTTTGAAGAAGATGAAAAGGGGGATGTCCCAATCTTCTATGTAGTAAAATCACTTTCTCCTCCATAGTTGGACTGGCTACTGTGGTTGCTTGGGCATTAGGTGGCCTTCCAGCTCTTGGAATTGTGTTAGGTAGATAATATAGACCATGCTGGATTCTAGCAAGTCCAATCTTCCATCCCTTGACCTTATTGCATAAAACAACATCAGTATCATCAAATAAGATTCCATATTCTCTTAATTTAGCTATCCTCTGAACTGACACTAGGCTCACAAACAATTTAGGTACATGTAAAACTCTTGATAATAAACCTATTGGTTCTATATGTATGCTACCAATTCCTGCAACCTCTAGTAAGGTGCCATCAGCCGTTTGGACATTCTGTCCTGTGATGCATTCATATGACCGAAATTGATCTACTACTGGAGTCATGTGATCAGTAGCTCCTGAATCGAGGATCCAGGAGTTCTGATATAAATTTGGTGTTGATAAAGATGATAATGCTGATAAAATTGAGTTTTTACCTGAATGAGCTAGAGATGTTGACCCGATTACTGATCCAGATGAGGCTGGATTAGTCATTAAGTGCTGCAACTGCTGTTGAAGATTTTGCACTTGCAGTTGAAGGTTCTTCATACCTTGAGTTTGAGGCTGCATCTGAGGTTGAGGGGGCATCTGAGGAGGCACTTGAGGAGTCATAACTTGTGTACCATAACTTGGTAGATTTACACCAAGGGGATTTGTACAATTCTGCATCCATTGCTGCCCCCCTGGTATCCATTGTTGCATTCCCGGCATGTCTCCTTGAGATGATTGCATCATTAACTGAGCTTGCGGGGTTTTGTTTTGAAGTTTCCAGCAAGTTTCCTTGACATGGCCCCTTCTCTTGCAGTAATTACACCACAGATTCTCCTTGTTCCTCATTGGTCCTTTCTTGTTATTAGATAAATTTGTTCCATGTTGAGTTGTTGCTGAGTTTCCAGGTTGAGTCACTGTATAAGCAGCAGTTTCTCCTCCCTTCATCTCAAGTAGTCTGCTTTCCTCACCTAGTAACTGCGCAACAGCCTCATCAAATGTTAGAGGATTCTCTCTGTTATACAGTTGACCTCTGATTCCTTCAAACTCTGGTCTCAGTCCTTGAAGAAGTTTGTAGACTCTATCTGTCAGAATATATTCTCTGTCTCCCGAGCCAGAAATTGGTGGTCTATAATGGTCTAACTCACTAAAGATGGCGCTTAATTCATTTGCATAGTTGATTAGAGACCGATCACCTTGCTGTAGAGTCCAAGCTTTCGTCACCAACTGAGCTATCTTGGAGCGATTATTTTTCTTTGAATGAAAGTAGTGAACTGCATCCCATATCTCCTTTACTGTCGCATATTCAATGAAACGATTGGCCATTTCCGTTGACATGGAATCCAGTATCCAGGTATATAGAACCTCCTCTTCTACAGTCCATCGTTTGTAATGCGGATCTGTCTTTGGGGGTGCTATATCCGTCAGATGATCAACCAACTCTCTCGGCTTCAGAATAGCTTGAATATGTCGTTCCCATAAGTACACGTTATGACCGGTAAACTGACTTCTGGCAGCTACAACCGGCAGCTGAGTGAACCACCGATCACTGGTGGTTATGGCTAGACTAGATAGTCTTGAAGATGGAGAAGGCTTGTCCACAGCCAAAGAAGTGGGCTTTTCCTCTTGTGCCATGCGGTCAAGGGTAAGGTTTATATAATCCCTTCCCTCCTGTTAAGTCCTGAATGGAGAACTTAAAACCAAACAAAACAAAAAACTAACCAATGGCTTCCCGTAATCTCTGAGAATACACCTTCTCAATCTAGCAGTAGAGTAGCTCTGATACCATGTTGAAACTTACAGCCTCTATGCTTCAGATGAGGTGAGAAAGTATTTCGTGGTAGAGATGAGTACACAAGGAAAAATTAGAGAAGGAAACGTAAAAATTCATTTATGACTGTGGCTTATTTATACAGCTGCATGTGACCGTTACACCCAACGGTCACATTTCTAACAGTAACCTGCGATAGGGCATAAGTACAAATATTACAGATAAAAAAGGTAAAATTGTAAATATCCGACATTCTTCATCACTGAGTTAGCTAACAGTTTCGATGAATATGCCACTGTGAAGGAAGTGTGGGATGCTGCACAAACATATCATTCGAAAAAAAAAATGATAAAGCGAAGATTGCACAGTTGGTGATTCGAGCAAGAGCTTTACAACAGGGTGAAAAAAACAGTACTCGCCTATGCAAATGAGCTAAGAATGATCTGTAGCAAGTTAGATCACTATAGACCACCAATTCATAACTCAGTTGAAAGGGAGTATACCTTGATGGATAGAGTATATCGGCTTCTACAAGGCTTGAGACCTGAATTTGAGAATCTTAGAAGCCTATTATGCAATCAAGAGAATCCAATTACCTTTGATGATGCTTCTTCACATCTAATCGGGGAAGAGAGTAGACTCCAAGAGATGAAAAGGAGCAGTGAAAGTTCCACCTATGCAGTCACTACTCCAGGAGGAATTCCACCAGGCCAACATGGACAGATCAATCCCAATACCAAGAAAACTCCTGCTAAGGGTAAGGACAATTTATGGTGCAATTACGGTAAGAGGAAAGGACATATGAAGGAGACTTGCTGGAAGCTGCAAGGACGACCACCACAGGAACACATGGTAACTAATCCATTTTCACACCAGGGGTTGCAACTTGAGGGCAAGATGGATGGATAGAGATGGGGATCATCACCCTGTTTGATGTAGCCGATGCAACCTATAATGTACACTCCTCAAGATCCTCCTTTAGCTCCTCCTCATGACATTAACAGACCACAAGAAGAGATGACTCTTTAAGACTGTAAAATACTGCACTCAGAAGAATCAGCCAGACACACTCTTTTTGGAGAAGTTGGAGAAGGATAACAGGGAAGAACTTCTATTAAAAAAGCATACTACAATATACAGGAGGAAAGACTAACTTTTATAGTTATTCTTGTACAGGGTTGTTCCTGACCATTGGGCCCCAACGGTAAAAAATATGACCGTTGGAGCCCCAACGGTCATATTGGACCTGTCTGTCCATTTATACCACATGGGCCGGACAGTTGCAATGGGCCTAAAAATTAGCTTGTGCCAACCGTCATAAGTTAAAATTAGTTTGTTGACTCCCGTTGGGCTTGATCTCTCTTAATGGGCCTTGATGGGCCTGCTGATAGTCTAACACCCCCCCTCAAGTTGGGTATAGATGTTTATCATGCCCAACTTGGAGACGAGATTCTAAAACTGAGGACCGGGAACGCCTTTGGTAAAGATATCTGCAATCTGTTCCAGTGAGGGAACATACTGAGGAATAATAAATCCTGCATCAATATTCGGCTTGATATAGTGTCGAGCTACTCGTGCGTGCTTTGTGCGCTCGTGCTGAACCAGGTTTTTGGCCATCACAATTGCTGAGTTACTGTCTGAATATAACATCATCCCTTTTCCGGAGAACAACTTGAGATCCTGTAGTATATCCTTGAGCCACATACCTTCGCATACTCCCTTCTTTAATGCCCGAAGCTCAGCCTCTGCACTCGATAATGACACTTCTTTCTGTTTTTTACTACACCATGTTACAAGATTACTTCCTTTGAAGCTACAATATCCTGATGTTGATCGACTATCCTCAAATGAACCTGCATAGTCAAAATCAGTATACAAACGCACATTTGGCTCAATTCCCTTCTTAAAAAATAGTCCTAATCCGATTGTTCCCTTGAGATATGCAAGTATTCTGTCTGCTGCAGTTTGATGTGATTCCCGTGGATCGTTCATGAACTGGCTGAGGGAATTGACAGCAAATGCAATATCCGGCCGAGTATGATTTAGGTAAAGTAACTTGCCAATAAGCCGTTGGAAGGATGTTTTATTAATCGGGGCATCTTTCTCATGTTGCTCAGTTTTTTTGCTTCACATTGATATCTGTTGGTGTGGCAGCAGGACGACAATCCTCCTTTCCAGTCTCCCTCAGTAGGTCAAGTATATATTTATGTTGAGATAGGACTATCCCAGACTTGGAATGTGCCACTTCAATTCCCAAAAAATAAGTTAGCATACCGAGGGCCTTGATGTCAAACGAAGTTGCAAGATACTTCTCGAGATTCTGTATTTCTCCTTTGTCACTTCCTGTAATAATAATATCATCTACGTAGACTATAAGAAGGGCTACCTTCCCGTCATTATTGTGTTTGATAAACATGGTGTGATCCCCTTCACTTTGGAAGTACCCAGCCAAGAGCATTGTTTTGGAGAATTTTCCGAACCAAGCCCGTGGTGACTGTTTGAGTCCATATAATGACTTCTTCAGGTGGCATACATCACTTGGATAATTACTCAAAACATAACTCGGAGGGGGTGACATATATACCTCCTTTGCCAATTCGCCATGTAGAAACGCGTTTTTCACATCATATTGGTATAATTCCCATCTGTATGTTGCTGCAATAGCAACTAGTACACGGATTGTATTTAACTTTGCAACCGGAGCGAATGTTTCGACATAATCCATGCCATAAGATTGAGTGTATCCTTGCGCAACCAAGCGTGCTTTATACCGTGCAATGGATCCATCCGAGTGATACTTAATTGTAAATACCCAACAACTTCCTACTACTTTCTTGCCGATAGGGAGTGGACCCATTTCCCATGTATCGTTCTTCTTTAAGGCTTCCATTTCTTCATTCATAGCTTGATTCCATTCTGCTGATGCCATGGCTTCTCGAACATTCTTCGGTATTGATACTGTCATAAGTGCTTGGATGACCCGATTATACTCTGGAGATATGCTGCTGTATGATATGAAGTTCCCAACTGGGTATAGCTTATTCTTCGTACACTTACAAACTCCCTTACTAATCGCTATAGGCCACCCGTGATTGCTTGGCATGTCTGTCTCAGTTGGACTATCGTCCTCCACTTGTTCTATCTCTGGTATTATAGCATTCTCTTCCTCAATTTGGCTGGAGATACTATCGTAAGTAGGAATCTGTTCCCTGACATCTGACGTAAGTCTGTACTGATCTTCATCACTTCCTTCTCCATAGTTAAGATCTGGTAGAAAGGCATCCAACTGACCTTTTGTCTGATCGTAGAACATTGACTGCTCGTCAAATCTCGCATCTGCAATAATTAGTAGTTTTCGTGAAGTTGGATGATAGCACTTATATCCTTTCTGTGTGGGAGAGTAACCCAAGAAAATGCACTTGAGGGATCGATGGTCCAACTTTCCTGCATTATGCACGTGAGCATATACAATGCAGCCAAAAATCTTGGCTGGGAGATTAGTCCTCAATGACAATTGTGGATATTCCAACGATAATATGTCGATCGGAGTGCTTAAATTCAATACCTTTGATGGAGTCCGGTTGATGAGATGTGTGGCTGTGGCCATTGCTTCACTCTAGTACGATTTGGGGCAGTTCCCTTGGAATAATAACGCCCTAGCTGTGGACATGATATGACCAATTTTTCGTTTTGCCACCCCGTTTTGCTGAGGTGTATTTGCACATGATGATTGATGTATAATCCCATTCTGTTCCATATAAGTATTGACTTCCCTATAGAAATATTCCTTGGCATTATCTAATCTGAAGATCTTAATCCTTTTGTGAAATTGATTGTAGACCATTTCACAGAATAGGGTAATAATTGATGGTATCTCGGTTTTTGATTTCAGTAGATAAACCCAAGTATATCTAGTGAAGTCATCTACGAACACAATAAACTACTTGTGATGTAAAAATCCCAGTGTAGAGCAGGGCCCCCATACATCACTATGTATGCATTCAAAGGGTGTTAAGTATCTATGAGTCGATTGTGGGAATGATGATCTCTTGTGTTTAGCAAATTGACATGCTTCACAAGTTAAAGTTTCAATATTGACTCCTTTAAATAAAGTAGGGTAAACACTTTTCAAAATATGAAATGAGGGATGTCCGAGTCGTCTGTGGAGGAGAATCGCCCTTTGGTCGCTTTGTGTACTATAGACTACTTGCCGTGGTGTATGCTCCTCCAGTTCATCTAGTATGAGAAGTCCACCTGTCTTCTTAACAGATGAAATCTTCCTCCCGGTGGCCTTTACACATAAGAAACAAGAGTCTGAGTCAAGTATAAATCTCCATCTCGTATCTATAACAAGTTGAGCTTAGGACAGCAAATTCGCCTTTAAGTCATGCACATGTAAGACATTTTTAGTGTAAATTCCTTTGAGATTAATGGTTCCTTTTCCACCAACCATTAACAATCCACCATTTGCTGTAAAAACTCTATGGTTTTTATCCACTGGGGTATAAGTTTGGAATATTGACTTGTGGGGTGACATGTGATCTGTCGCCCCGGTATCTAGAATCCAATTGTTATTCATAGGGGTGGTACCATTATAAGTAGTAAATGCGAAGGACTCACCAGATTTTACCAGTGAAGTAGAGCTCATCTTCTGTAGAACTTTGCTCATTTCCTCTTGTATGTACTTTTGAGTTTCATGCCCAGAATTTGTATCTTTATTTGATGTAGACCCTTCCTCTTCACTGGCCACGTAGGCCTTCTTCACTGGCCAACTGTTATTAGTTTGATCTCTCGGCTTCCACGTTCCTTTTTTAATCTGCTCTTCTTTCCAAGCCAGCTTTCTACATTCCTTCTTGATGCGGCCTGGTTGTCTGCAATAGGCACACACAACAGATATTGAAGTGTTACCTTCCTTGGCCTTAGGAATTTGAGATGCAGGTGTTGAAGTCTAGTTTCCTCGGGTTCCTCCTTCTTTGTCAAGTGGACGGCTGCTGTGGGGGTAGATCTGGTTTCTCTTGTAGTATTCAATTTCTTTCTGCTTTCTGCCCCTTGGAGTTCTGAAACTGCTTCAGACAGTGTAGGAAATCTTTCCCGATGAAGAAGTTGGCTCCTGAGGTTTTCATACTCCGGATTCAAGCCCATCAAGAACTTGATAGTCCTGAACTTCACTTCTCGAATATAGGATGGCGACTGCTTGTCACCTATAGGCCAGAGAAGGTCGAGCTCCCTCCATATAGCCTTAAGTTTTGTTGTGTAGGAGGCAATAGTCAAGCTTCGTTGCTTTAGCTTGCGTTCCTCCTCCTGGGAGGTCATAAACTCGATAGTCACTGTGCATTTCTGCACAGGACTTGTTAATCTCTTGCCATAGATCACATACACAATTTATAAGCAAATAATCGTCTCTCTGCTCCTCTTCCATATTCTTGACCATCTAGTTCATGATATATGCTTCTTCAGATTCCCAAGTTTCGATCTTGGGATCATCGTCAGAGGGAGAATCTTCTGTCAGATGTTTTCCCATGTAGGCAGCTTTGAGCGACCTTTGGACCAAAGTGATCCACTTCTGGCCATTAATCCCATTGTATTTCATGTCCAGATCTGGTAGAACCAGTCTGGTTTGGAAAGGAAGATCAAGAATTCTTACCACAGAGGATGACAGCTCTGACTCCCTTTCATGTACCTTTGACTTGGACTTGCCTCCCATAATGCTATGAAGGACGAAACGAAGATGGATAAATAGTGTGAAAAAATTCGCAGCTCGAATAATGCAACAAATGCAGCTCTGGATCAGGGATTCAAAAAAAAAAAAAACCCTGACAGAGTGCTGAAGAAACAGTCAGATGTAGCCCAGCCACTGGAAGACAGAATCCCTGGGAGAACTTTTCGGACTTGTGCAGCTCGAAACTTGAGATTTCAGAGAGAATGTCAGGATCTGCTCTAATACCATGTAAAATACTGCATTCAGAAGAATCAGCCAGACACACTCTTTTTGGAGAAGTTGGAGAAGGATAACAGGGAAGAACTTCTATTCAAAAAGCATACTACAATATACAGGAGGAAAGACTAACTTTTATAGTTATTCTTGTATAGGGTTGTTCCTGAACGTTGGGCCCCAACAGTCAGAAATATGACCGCTGCAGTCCCAACGATCATATTGGACCTGTCTGTCCATTTATACCACATGGGCCAGACAGTTACAATGGGCCTAAAAATTAGCTTGTGCCAACCGTCATAAGTTAAAATTAGTTTGCTGACTCCCGTTGGGCTTGATATCTCTTAATGGGCCTTGATGGGCCTTAATGGGCTTGCTGATAGTCTAACAAAGACCAAGTGAAGACCCTACAACAACAGATGCAGAGTCTACTTAATTCATCATCCGGATCGGTTATTGGCTCCACTTCCTTGGCCAATTCAGGTAAATACCAAATTTTATCAGCCTTATTCTCTTTAACTTCAACCAAAACATATCAGTATTCCTGGATTCTTGATTCAGGAGCAACTGATCATATGTCACCTACATTTAACATGTTTGTATCATATTAACCGTGTCGAATAGATAAGCAAGTTCAGACAGCTGATGGTACCTTACTCAAGGTAGTTGGGATAGGTAGTATCAAATTAGCCACAATAGGGCTGCTTACCAATGTTTTGTATGTCCCAAATCTTTTTGTGAGCCTAATCTCAGTACAGAAAATTACAAAAAAGGAAGAATATAGGATTATCTTTGATGGAATTGATGCTTTTTTGTAGAACAAGGTTCACGGATGGAGGATTGGACTTGCTAAAGTCTATGGTGGGCTCCACTATCTACAAACGATGGTGACCTCCCACTGTAATAGGAAGGAAAATAACTCTAAAGTAGTAACAGTGGCCAGTAACCATAAGATGGATGAGATCATCCTCCTTCACAAAAGATTAGGGCACCCATCTTTTTTCTTACTCAAGAATATGTACCCTTTGTTATTTAAAAATCTTTCTATGGACACACTTATATGTGATGCATGTCAACTTGCAAAAATGAAGCGAAGTAGATATTGTTTAGAGGAAAAAAGGTATCAAAATACTATTTCAGCTTCTTCAATGAGACATTTGGCGGCCTTCTCCACATATAGATGTAGAAGGACATCAATGGTTTTTAATTTGTGTTGATGATTATAGTCGATTATGCTAGTTATACCTTCTGAAAACATAAATCAGAAACCTCCAAACTAGTGAAATTTTTTTGTTATTTAATTAAAAGACAACTTTGGAGTAGATATTAGGGGATTTAGGACTGATAATGCAAAAAGATTTTTGCAACCATGAATTAAGGGAATTTTTTGAGAATGAGGGAATAAAACATAAAACATCTTGTTCATACACACCTCAACAAAATGGGTTAGTTGAGAGAAAGATAGGTGATATTATGAACACAGGGAGAACATTAATGGCCGATGCATTTGTCCCTAAATACCTTTAGGGTTTTGCTATCATGACTGCTATTCATTTAATTAATAGACCTCCCTCTAGGACAATTGAATTCAAACGCCCTCATTGAGATTATGGAACAACACTTCCCAACTGTACGACTAAGAAGTGGTCTTGTTCCATGGGTCTTTGGATGTGTGACCTATGTTTATGCACACAATATGCAAATAGATAAACTATCGACTAAGGCTGTGAAGGCAGTGTTTGAGGTTATTTCGATACCCAAAAAGGTTATTGTTGTTATCATCCCTCCTCTAGGAAATTCTTTGTGACAAGCGATGTAGTATTTGATGAACACACATTTTTCTATTAGCCTAGCAAAGCGACAGAACAAATCAGTCAGTTTACTGAGACCCAGCCACACAACATCCAAATAGGTGAGTCACTTAGTCCTCAGACTCCAAATACTCTCCCCCAATTGAAGAAGAACCCTCAGCTGAGATTGAGGAGGTCTCAGTAGAATCAGGGCATCCAATACACGACAATGTTGGTGATCACAGCGCTAACCAGCCTACCATGATTAATACCTTTCCAAAATACTATGTCCGCCAGAAACACTAGAAAACGCCTAGTGATCCTCAACCAAAATCTCTATTGCCCGATATAAGCTCAAGTCCCTATATCCTTGCACAACATCTAAATAAAAACACTATTGGCCAAGAATCAGATTCATCTATCTTTGTAGAACACACAAAACGGAATGTTACTAATGAGTAGCAAGAACTAGAAAATTTACCAATTGCACTCAGGAAGAGTAGTCGCTCCTATGTTAGACCACTCCCTCATGCTATAGCTAATTACCTTACCTAAGAGCGAGCTCTACCTAACTATAAAACCTTCCTTACTACCTTAGCTCAAGAAACAATACCCAACACAACAGCTGAAGTACTCAAGTATCCCTCATTAGCGATGAGCGATGGATGAGAAGATGCAAGCTTTGATTAGAAATCAAACTTGGGAGGCCATAGGGTTTCCTTAAAGGCATAAAACCAGTTGGATACCAATGGGTATTCACTGTCAAATATAAATCCGATGGTAGTTTAGAACGATACAAGGCTAGACTAGTTTGCTACGGCCTACATTCAAACATATGGATTCGACTATAAAAAAACCTTTGCTCTAGTAGCAAAGATGAACATGGTAAATCTTAATATCACTAGCTGTAAATCTTGATTGGAATCTCCAACAATATGATAGTACAGAATCCCTTTTTACATGGAGATTTAGATGAAGAAATCTATATGCATGCACCCCCAGGATATGAAAACACTATTGGTAAAAATAGAGTATGCAAGTTGAAGAAGGCTTTGTATGGATTAAAACAATATCCACGAGCCTGGTGTGGGAAATTTAATCAAACTATGAAACTTCTAGGATATAGACAGTGCAACGGTGATCATACATTGTTCTTTCAGCATTTCCCATCAGGGGGAGTTACTATTTTAATCGTATATATAGATGATATTATTCTCACAAGAAATGATAATAATGAAGCAAGGAAATTATAAAGTCACCTAACTCAACATTTTGAAGTTAAGAATTTAGGACCCTTGAAATATTTTCTAGGGATAAAGATAGCTCACTCCAAGAAGGGACTGCTTGTAACCCAATAGAAATACATATTAGCTCTTCTAAATAAGATTAAACATTTACAATGTCAAACAAAATGATACTCCTATAGAGGTTAATCATAAATTAACTTTAAACGAAGATGACCCAAGGGTTGAGATGTGCTCATATCAAAAATTGATTGGCAAATTGTTATATTTATCTCATACCCGACCTAATATCTCCTACTTAGTTAATGTGTTAAGCCAATTTATACATTCTCCACGAAGATCACACTTTTAGGCTGCACTTAGGATACTCAAGTATCTCAAAGGAACTCTAGGACTTGGACTCACCTTTATGAAGACAGGTAAAATAGACTTATGTATTTACACTGGTTCTGACTATGCTGGGTCACTGATTGACTGCAAGTCCACCACGGGCTATTGTAAAATGTCGGGAGGTAATTTTGTGACATGGAGAAGCAAAGTGTTATCTGTAAGTCAAGCATGGAGGCAGAATTTCGAGCCATGTCTAGCGGCATAGATGAAGTGTTATGGATAAGAGGAATATTCTAAGACCTAAGGATTACCTATGAGGAACCAATCAAAGTTTTTTGCAACAAAAAATCAACCATTAGCATAGCCCATAATCCAATGTATCATGATCAGATCAAACAGATGAATATGGAGCGGTTCTACATCAAAGAGAAGCTAGAGGAGAAGATTCTAAGTACAATCTATATTTTTTTATTTTTTATGAAAAGGGAGAAGGGCACCCCAAAAACAGTGCCCCCCGTTGTCATTTAAACAATGACGAAGGATACAGATCATGAGTTACAAGGGTTCAATAGTCGAGGGGCCTAAACCACCTCGCGTTGTGCTAGATAGCATCAACGGACAGGGTACGACCCTTGAATATGACCTCGTTCCTATGAATTCAGAGGGACCACAGTGTGGCAAAGATAGTCTGCCACTCAGCTTCGCGACGAAATGTTCCGCCGCCGAGAGAGAGCCAGAATGCCTCCTTTGATGTCACCACGAGGCGGCCGACGCCCGCCGCCTGTCACACTGCCTGGGCGAAGGGGTAGACGAAGAATAGGTGCTGGCAATCCTCCACTACCCTGACGCACAACGGGCATTCTACTGGAGCGTCTGGGACCATACGCTGCAGTAGGGACCTCGTCATCAAGCGCTGTTGTAACAGGAGCCAGGCAAACACCTTGACCTTCAGAGGGAGACAACTCTTCCACGACAAACGACACCTCTACAGGATGAGCGGATCCTCCAAGTCCTGCTGGTCCCGAAACAGTCTGTATGCGGCCCGAGTGATAAAATTAGGGCCGCTTCATACCCACGTGTCATGTGCTGCCTCTGATAGACGACAGTTTGCCAAGAGTGCTTGTAGGCTAATCAGCTCAGCCACCCGCCGGTTGGGCAATGCCTGGGGCAGGTGCGGAACCCAGGCATCATTCCAAGCCTGCCGGACCAATACCCATGGATCTGTGGATAGTACGTAGAGACGAGGGAAAATCCTATCTAGTCAGTCGTGTCCCGACTAGTCATCATCCCAGAACCGGAAGGTCTCCCCGTCCCCCAACTGCGGCCGGAAGAACCTCTATACCTGTGAGAAACACGTCCGCACGCTCAACATAAATGCGGAATTTCCACGCCTCGGGGTCCGTCACATCTCCCAATCCAGTGAAGATCCATACCCATCTCGTAGCACCACCGTCGCTAAGTCGCCCGACGGTTGCATAATCCGGCGCACCTACTTAGTAAGAAGGGCCATGTTGGTATGCTGAAGGTGACATATGCCTAGCCCGCCTTGAGACACAGGCCGACACAGAGTAGACTATGCCACTAGCGCCGCCCCCCGAGATTCGTCGGGCTGGGAACCACTCCCAAAGAAACTCCGCATGATCTTCTCGAGGCGTCTTCTAACACCGGCCGACATCATAAAAATTGACATAAAGTAGATGGGTATGGCGGCCAAGACTGCCTTCAACAAGATCAAACAACCCCCGCGCGACAGGAGGCGTGCCCGCCACCCTCCCAGACGCGTCTCCACCTTCTCAAATACAGGCTGCCAATCCTGGATTCTAAGTCGGCGATTGACGAGTGGCATCCCGAGGTACCGGATTGGTAGGACTCCAATGGGCGTTGCCAGTATCTGAGAGCAGCCACCCATTTCCTCCTCAGATAAGCCGAACCCGACGAATGTGAACTTAGCTCGGTTCAGTCGGAGGCCAGAGAAGTCTGAGAAGATGTCCATCATGGTCGAGAGTGTCTGTGCTGCCACCATGGATCCCCGAATAAAGAATATCGTATCATCGGCATATTGCAGCAAGGGTATGCCATCAGGTAGGCTTCGCCCGTTCTGATACCGGTATCGAATACCGGTATCGGTTGCGGTAACGATATCGGGTACCGTTAAGGTCCTAAACGGTACCCGATACCTCCGATACCCGATACCGACATCCAGATGTCGGTATCGATTACTGGATGTCGGTATTGGTTTCCGATATCGTCATCCGATATCGACATCCGCTAACGGCTAGCATTGGATGTCGATACCGGATATCGATATCGGAACCGATACCGATACCGTCATCCATGGCTACTGTAGTCATAAATACATGATATTTACATACAGTTACGTTGCTCGCTCCCGGTTCTAACTTTTCTCTGGTAATTACAGGTGAGGAGGGAGAAAATCAGCCAACGAATGAAGTTTCTTCAAGATCTTGTTCTAGGGTGCAACAAAGTAAGCCCTAAATTCCCCTTTAAATGACTTGATCGATCGCTAACAAAATGGCGGGATTAAAAGGGGTATTTTTTTCGTTCATTTCCAGGTTACAGGAAAGGCGCTTATGCTCGACGAGATAATCAACTACGTGCAGTCGTTGCAGCGGCAAGTCGAGGTCATCGATTTCTTCGTTCTTTTTTCGAAATCTCGAAACTCGGGTCGATATTAAAAACCCCTAATTCTTTATGCAGCTTTCTGTCTATGAAGCTAGCAACCGTTAATCCTCGTCTGGATTTCAATATCGAAGGCTTACTTCCTAAAGGGGTAAGCCATCGACATCTGACTTCTGCTCTTACTTGGAGAGACAATGAGAGAGATGTGTTCTCTGATTTTTGTTTTGTTATTTTAGATAAATCACCAGATTTTTCCGTCTCCGGAGAATTCATCTTCAGCATTCCCGTTCGCACCGGAAGTTCATCTGCATACTTATGGAACACGGTATCGGGAGAATACCGTCATCCGGTACCGGTATCTCCCGATACCGTCATCCAGTACCGTCATTCGGTACCGGATCGGTATTGGAAGCATCCAGTACCGCACCCGGTCCCCCCTTTAATCTGATACCCGTCATCCAGAACTGGATGGCGGTATTGGGTACTGGATACCGGTCATAAGGTACCGGTATCGGCAGATACCGGTACCGGATGACGGTAGGCGAACCCTACCATTAGGAAGGCTAGCCGACTAGAATCCTGTCAAGGCCCCGCGCGAGCACACCCGCAATGTGCATACTGCCAAGGCGTCCACTGCAAGGATAAAAAGTAAGTGGGCCAGGGGGCATCCCTGCCTGATACCTCGTTGAGGGTGAATCCATCCCCCTTACGATTCGACCGTTCACCAAAACGGCGAAGGTGGAGGTCGTAACGCATTGTTTCACCCAACGCACCCACGTCTTCGGGAACCCCCGATGTCGGAGGACGTTCCAAAGAAAACGCCAATCTATAGAGTCATAGGCCTTGGTGAAGTCCACCTTCCACATAAAGCCGGTAGTGCCATCTCAACGCCATGCTGCAACGATTTCTTCTGCTAGTGTGTGGATATTTTTACGAAAGGATTACCCACTAAATTGTTCCCCAAGCTTCATTCCAAGTTGGGAATGAACAATATTCATTCCTACACTTGAGGGAGGAGTCAAAGAAATAAACTTGTTTAGCAATGATACCCCTATTATCCAAAATTGTATTTATACTTTTAAATATTTGCACTTATGTCCTATCGCTAGTGATCATTACAGAAATAGTCATTAGATTGTAACGGTCACATTGCCTTGTATATATATATCCTTTTTCATTAATAGAAAAAGAATCTTTTCTCTTCTCTATTCCTGATCTAATCTGAAGGGGTCTCACTCTTCTTCCCCCTCTCAAGAACATCTTTACCTCTGACTCATTCACAGGAGCTCTAAATTTCACAATGCCCTTTGACAAGGCTCTATGAGTCAGACGGGCCCTGAACCAGGAGGCTAATTATCTGCCCCCCAAGTGGACCAAAGCCATTAAATACCTCCTAGGGCCATTGACGAAGGAGGTGACGATAAGATGAGGAAACCCTGGAGGTATTTGGGAGAAGAAAGATACCAAGAGCTTCTCTAAGTGCTCGAAACTATCCCCTGCCAGCCCCCTATTTGCCCTTGTTATTGTTAGATTCCCAGTTGAAGGACTAAGAAGATTTTATCTTAGATCATGTGTGAAGGACGTGCAAAGTCTTTAAAAGTCAACAAAGCTAAGGAAAGTCATCTTTGTAATAACACCAGCATGGTTGTAAAAAGAAATGCATCTACTGATGAGACCGAGGACCTGTAACTCTTCATTTGGTCAAAAGAATTTCAGAAAACAATTAGCACTTGATGATGAAAATCAAACCTTGATGTTTTTGAATACTCTTTTGTTTTCCGGATCAATTACAATGTTGTAGATAGCATCTGGTGGTAAACCGACTTCAAACTTCACACTTAGGCTACAAAGAGAACCCTTTGGAACTTTAACCTGAAAGAAAAAAAGTAGTAAATAAATCTGAATATTAGAAAGATCCTAGGTTAGATCACGTAGAATAGAATTGAATCAAATGTCAATTATCCAAGATATATTCTTCCAAACAATCTGTCGTAAAAGAAACTGGAAAATTTGTCGGTTGGAAGTAGATCTGAGATCAGGCTCGTCGTCCAACCAGTCCTTCCCTGACAATTCTCCTGGAGTTGAAAGAGAGAGTTCACGAACAGAGCTGATCGCAACCACTCAGTTCTTGATCACCAACTCTGACACCACCGCCTGAGATTCCTCACCAATCTCAAAACTGACTCACTTCTTGATGTCCTTATTCTCGGACCTACCCCTGGCTTATATAGTGAATCCACTTGAGACTGGTGGATCCACCACCTCGTATGGACAGCTGTCAACTGTGGGTCCCGCTTCTGGATTCTTCTTATTCACTCTTTTCTTTCTCCTCTGGTAAGTTATAACTGAAGTTCTTCCAAATATACAAACTAGAAATTTAGATTTTATCAACCAAAGCTTTTGGTATCAACTGATAAGACTGCTTTGGTCACTCCCACAAGAAGGAGACCACCAATTTAGAGCAGGATATAAGGGAATTTGGTTTCAAGAGTAAGGAGATATTATAAACAAGGAAGCTCAGTTAAAAGGTAGTTTAAAAAGTTGATTTCCCATGAGATTGGAGCTCTTGAAACTTTTCCAGAAACTCTGGAGCTGAGGAGAGGTTCCATAAGAAATCAGATCGTTCGCTCTATACCTCCATTCTCTCTCTGGAGCCCTATCAACTTCGGTTCAGACAGGAGTTTCCACATTTTTCCAAGAAGAAATTCAAGATTTATTATCGTTTTTCCTTGATACCAGTTCTTGATCACTTGAGAACCATATCATTAGCTTTATGATATCAAACTGTCCCCCAAAATGTAGAGTGTCAGCTCGTTGGTCCATGGAGAAGTTCAAGATCTTCATTCCATGATATGAGTTCTTCATCACTTGAGGACCATATCACCATTTTTTTTGTGGTACAGTACCATTCCCCCAAATTTAACGGGCCAACTTGGCGGGTTCACTACTCTTGGGGAAAGTGGTACAACAGAGAAGTGAAGATGAGTTTAGAGCAGCAAAGAAGAAGAAGCATTGGAGTAATAAGGTTTAGTGTAGCCTCTCGCTCTCTCCAACCTTCTGATAGGTAGTAGTAACCCTAGCCTCTCTCCTCTCTCTCTACCCCCACTCTCCAGATATACCTCCCCTTCCCTTGGAAATCCATCTCTCCCCTGATGTCTCTCTTGGATATTTAAGCCCAGAAATCATAGATACCCTCTGTTGAAGCTAAATTTTTGTGTACATCTTGACCCAACTCTGACAATGTTGTATCAGTTTAAGGCTACAAAATTGGTTTTGAAATCATAAAATCATTACATAGACAAACGTTGGTTTGTTAAATATGCCCATAAAACAGATATATAATCTTGAGATATCTCAATACGAGAAATTTTGAAATTCAAGAAGTTTAACTCAAATTTTTGTTACCTTTATTTCAGGCTTTTGAGCATCCCAAATTGGATTATTTTTCCAGACTCGTATTTGCTTCTCTAGATTGAGCTTCCACATAGAGTCAACTTCTCTTTCAATAAACAGCAAAGAACTTTGGTTTGATCCCTCAGCGTTTCCCAATGTTTTATTGAATCTTGCCTGAAGACAAAATCTGTAAAGATAATGTCGCACTGACCAAGATATCTAGAGTCAAAGGAAGCCCTAACCTTGAAATAATTCTGAATTCTGTTTGAGACTTGAGTCATTAAATTAAATGCAGGAGCAAATACCGGCTGACCAATTCCATTGCCACCAGATGAATTCAGACTACCTATTCCTTTTTTCCCATCCATTAGTGGCCGAAATCAAATGAGCAGATCAAAATACCAGGAAAGTAATCTTCTGAAAATGGGGTCGAATGGTGGAATTAGAGCACTTGAAATAGACTCCGATAAAGACAGCGATTAAGAGTAATTATAGACCGACGGATGTTTAAAAGTATAAAGGTAAATCTTCTTCAGAAGCATACAAAAACGCTTGAAATGATCCGCTCATTAAAATTTCAAAGGACAAGATACAGAAAAGAAAAGAAAAATCTACTTCTCTATACTTCGCATACCAACAGACCATCTCCAAAAAAACGAAAATGATTATCCACAAGAAACGACCTATAATTAGCGGTCTAAAATGTTTTCAGCTGGCCTAGAAAAAAAATCTCTTATGAAACTATAGCAAGAAGCGAAATTCAAGCCGTTACCTAGTTTTAAAGAAATAATCAAAGAAACTTCCGGTATCCGTCCTGCGTTTTACTTAGAACACTTCATAAGATGATTTATATTCTATTTTATTATGCGGAGGGTAATTTTCCTATTCAGGTCCGAGGTGGACGGCGGAAAGGGTCCGGGACGAGGAACCCGACGAAATCGTGGGAGGAAATGGGTCGGCATGAATGACAAAATTCTACGAATGACAAAAATATGTACGTACCTTTTCAAAAAATCTTTTCATTCAATGGAATCTCAGACTTGTCAAAGGTATCTTTTCATTTAATCGTCTCTCTCTCTCTCTCTAACTGGTCCCAGATCGTTTATTAGATTAGGGAAATCCCATTAAAATAATCGTTCGACAAAATGATATTTTATGCGAAGAAAGATGTAAATTTGGAAGAAAGTAAAGGAAGGGTTTAATTGGATGTAATTGAATAAATTAAAATAACGATAAATGCAGTCATATAATTAAAATGTTGATGATTGATGATGAGGAAGATGAAGATGATGATGAATATGATGGGGAAGGGACCTTTTTCTAAAGATTTCTTGCTCAAGTTTTGAACAAAAGTTATATGAGCGAATGTAAAGAAAGAACAAATAGTTTGCATAAAATTCAAAGTCAATGTATAATTCAAAACCCAACTCACAAAAATAATCCTGAACGATCAAGTTTTCAGAATGAAGAGAAGAAAAGGAGGGATCAAATTCCATCAAATCGTACTCATCGTCGTCCTCATCTTTCTCCTCTAATGCAATGCTTTGGTTGCACACATGGAGATGAAGTCCATGGTGACCAAGGTTAGCTTGGTTTATGAGCGATATAAGTTCCATTTTCACGAGCCGAGGGTTCTTTCATTTGTGGAAAGGGGCAGCAAGATCATGTAACTCTCAACAATTTTACCTAATAGTCAGCTTCCTCTTTCTTTTCACGAAGTTGATGCTCTACTTGAAATAGATTTTCATAGCTAGTTCTAGATTGGGCTCCATCATCTATTTTTTTATCACATTCAGAGCTTGAAAGATGGAGGGGAGAGAGCTTTCTTCATCATGAATAAGAAGATACTTAGCTTGTGGACCTATCAGCATTGTGATGTCAAATCCATGGCTACCTCACAGCTTGTTTGATACTTATCCATTTTGTGCACCATAGCTCTAAATATCATCTTTATGTGTTCGTGAAGACTCTACAAATCTTTGAGGCTTTTGTGTTGGGTCTTCAAATTTCTACATTGTAATTTAATGATTTTTGAGTTGGAGAGGAGTTGTTGATCTTGTATTATGGACTAGAGAAGGAAGTCCTTGACTTAGTCCCATTTGAAAATGTGTGGAGGCAAAATTTAATAGCGTTCATCGTGCAGATAATTTGTGGCCATCTTCTCCCAAAGCATTCATTTCTCATGCTTAGTAAGGAACATGTGATATGTTGAAACCCATCACATTGGAATCCCGAGTGGTGAAACTTTAGTTGATATCAAATGTGAATCTGAAAATTAATTTTGCCTTGCCAAGGCAATGATCAAACTACCTTTTAATACTTTCATGATCCAAAACACATACGTCTCCCAACGAAGTTGGTGAAACTTATAGTGAATGAAGGTCAAAGAACACATTAGGAAGAAAATGGTGGTAGTGGTGACAACTAGTTGGGAGGATGATGCCTTTGGCATCCGAAACCAGCTGGTGGTGTGTTGAAAGAGAGATAAGAGTTTTAGGGATAGACAGAGAAAGTCAAAAGAGAAGCCAAAATGGGAAAAAAATTCCAACATTATAATAATTGCTTTAATGAAAATGATGCCACTTGTAATCAAAGGATGCCTGGCGTGGCAAAAGACCCCTTTAGTTTCCTATAAGATGAGATGGATTATGATATGATTTTTCATGTCATTTGAAGAAACTTAATTCATAAAAGAATATTTATTATTCTCCTTACTGTCCTTAATGAAGGATACGGGTCGAATCCAAAGGGGACTTAGATATTGAAAGAACAATGTTTTTTTGATGAAAATAAAATAGTGGATGAGAAGTTTGAGAGAAGAAATGACATAAGATATTAATAATATTTAAAATAGTGGTTATATAAAAAAGAAATTCTAGGAACATACAAGACAGAAAAATAAATAAGAAGTTCTAGGAATTGGATTATGGTTAATATAAACTAACTATAAAACTACATACATCATTCTAATCCTATGCATGTGGAATGACGGTGATTAGTGTCTAGAAATGAAGAAACCTTGATTCTCTATTTTCTCAAATAATTGGCAATTTTTTTATTCATCCTACCGATTTCTTTAGATCTTCAAGACCAGAAAACAAATAGTTTTGCTCTAAAATGATCTTAATCGAGAACTAATCTTATAAGTAAGATAATAAAAATGAGAAAAAAAGGAGATGAATTTATAGATTTCTAAGGCAGGGTTTGTCCCTGGCTTAGCTCTACTAATTTCTCCCAATTTTATTTTAACAATCTCCTTTTTAGACGATTAGTTTCTATTTCTTTGAAAAGTTGATATTCTTCAAAGTTCCTTGAATTAAGTCTTCGGTCATGCATTTTTTCATCAATGATGACTTGAAATGCTTGATTTCAAGGCACAAAGTTTGAATGATGCCAAGTCAAACACAAAAGATTGAAGTTTGAATTTTCTTTGTCTTGACATTCATTAGAAATTTTCTTCATCTTACATAACAGCTACTTACATTGTTTTCCTCTTAAAGCTTTTTAGGCTTGATTGATATACAAATTCCTTGTTCTTTTTTTCCCATAATATTAATGATTTAAAAATATCATTTTTTGAAATTGGAGTTCTTTACCTTTGCCTTGGTTTTAGTGATTTTGATAAAGACTTTCCAATGGATCTCAATAAGCCATGGCCACTTGATTTCTTTTGTGTAATCCAATGAAATGAGGAAACAATGCACTATCTTGCCTACATTTATGAAGAGCCCATCCATTTGGACCATGCACCTTCTTTACCTTTTTAGCCACACAACCACTTTGCGTTTATTCAGTGAGATATGATGACTAATATCTCTTTTGACAAAGTGTCTTAGCCCCATATGGTTTGCATATAGATAAATTAATTTTTTAAGTCAATAAATTCCCATGAAAAGCTGAATTTCATCTTCTTAGGATA
>CM044105.1:5768780-5776280 GCA_024174645.1 Lemna minuta
GAGAGAGAGAAGAGAGAGATGGGCAAGTGTTGGGATCTAATCAACTCTCACACTCTCCCCTCAGATGGAGCATGGTTATAGTCATGCTGAACTTGGAGCACAAAAAGCCAATAAAATGGATACTTAACTTTGTATAGTAAAGTGGTAAGTGGTTTGTTGAGGAGAGGAAAGCTCAAGCATGTAGTAGAGAGATGATTGTCTTATATTTGATGCAACCAAGGAGAGGACTGCTCTAAAGAAGATGATTGAAAGGTATGTGCATGTGAATCAGCCAATGAGATGACCATGAGTGGTTTCATCAAGGAGATGAAAAATTGAGTAGACAATTGAAGAAAGAACAGCTCTAAAGAATATGCACCACATGACATGTGGATGCAAGGTCAGCCAAGGAGATGACCGTGAGTGATTTGTTGAGTAGCTGAAGAACGACACAAAATATGATGAGGGAGAAGTACTTGAAAAAGTGGCAAGGCCAAAGGTTAGAGAGGAAGGTCATCATGAAGAGAGTTGGAGGAAAGAAGAGTACTCCCTCTCTATATGAAAAATTAGAAAACACAAAAAAGAAATGTAACCTTTTTTTCCTTCCTCTTTTTTCGTTTTAAAGTTTCTCATCTTTCTAATTTTCTCAATATTTTATGAATGTTATTCTTATATTTTATTTCCCTAAGACTTTATTTTTTTTTATTTTTCAAAAAATGATTGTTTAGTTCAATTGGATAGACCCATTCAATCTAGCAAGGTTACACTTGGGGAAACCCTAGGCAAAAGCCCCATCTAAGAGGATGAAAATGCCATGGACCATGGTGATGGGATCTGAGGTCGATAACTTTCCGAAATTTTGATCAAAACATCAAATGCAGCGGAATTCATTGAATTAGATATTCAAATCATTGATGCACAAAGAACAGATGATCCTATCATCTAATATGTATGAGAAAACATACTTTCAGGTTTCCTTGAAGGAGTTCTTGAAGCTATTCAAGTGTCTAGCCTCTAGCGATATCCACACAGTCTCCGGATGGTTGGATCTCCTCTTCAAAGCTCTTCACCAAGAGAGAAAGAGAAGAAAGGAGAGGATTCCCACAAGGCTTGCATGGGCACCTTGAGTTGTGGTCGTTCTCCCCCTATTTATAGACATTTGGTATGAGGTTTTTTTTTTCATAAAAACCCTCATAATTATGTCTATATCTACCAACATCCATAGGCCTTATGTGTGTGACCCTCTAGGTCCATATATCTCACTGGTTAATAACTCTACAAACTAAATAACACCTTATTGGTCAACCTTAATTAATTCTCCACATCGACATATAGATTAATTAATCAAGGATCGATTTAACCCAATCGATAGGTTGAGTTGCCAGCCTGTTGGGTGCCAAGATGCACCACGTACACTAGAAGATATGGAGTATGTAAGAACTCACTCATAGAACCTTCCCGTCATCGATTACCATGTATGTATAATCCTTCATCCACATTAGACTCGTGAATGACTTAGGGTAAGGTCAACTGTCAAACCCTAATCGGTCACTCAAGTTAGTACTAATGCGTGTAGAAATCATCAAGAACTCCTTCTCCAATATTTCTACTACCTTGGCCAAGGATTTCATCGCATCTCATTCCTTGTGTCAATCTCCTCAAATACCGAGGGTGGATGATCCCATCTTGATCACACAATCATCTTCGTGGACTTCATGTCGTATCCAATATATGACGTTTTAGATATCCCGTGACTAGGGATTCGTAAGTCATAATCAAAACACGATCATCTATCCACAAAATGTCTTTGGTGTCTCAAGTCAAAGGACCACATACACAACCATGACATGAATCAACCTGATTGACAGTTAGGTATAATACCATTCAGGGATTCATACGGATCAATTCAGTGAACTCTTTCTCCAAAGAGCACCCACTATCTATCCTTCGTGTCTCCACACCGATGGCTATATGATCAGCCATACTCATCATATGAGCTTAGATTAGATAGTGCTATTGTTTCCGGATAATTTGATGTCCTTCTCGAATATCCAACGAATAGAAATGTTTAGAACATATGTTTAAAGACTAGTGATCACTACATTATGATCTCATCATAATTCACTTAGTTATTGCACATGGTCATGGACTTCATTGCAAACATCACACAACAATGACAATGAATAAATTTCATTTCAATGAACATAAACAAGATACATGAAAGTGTGATTGGCTTATAGGCCACATAATATCCATCAGGGTTATGGACTTCCGCCATCTTCTCAGTCCTTTCTAGGAGCATGCACGTCTATGCTGATTTTGCGTTGATCAATTGTCCCTTGGGCATGGCACCTCTTTCAAATGCTTACACCGTGTTGTGATGGCTATTCTTTGCCACCATCTCAATTAATTCCCTCACGTCATCTTCAAATTTTCTAATAAAGGTATCGGTGCTACCTGCATCGAAAAGATATCTATCTGAGGGCCTAGCCAGTCATTAAATATTTGCATGAGTTCATGGTTAGACATTCCATGGTGAGGACACTCCCTAGTGAGGTCTCTAAGTATCTCCCAAGCTTCGTGGAAGGCTTCACTTGGGCCTTGGATAAATTCGTGGATAGCCTTTCGAATAGAGATAGTTTTCCCTATAGAATAATATTTTCTTAGAAATTCTTCCTCCATTTTGATCCAACTAGTGAATTCTTTCCTAACTTTAAAAAAAAATCCTTGGCTTGGTCTCAAAGTGTGGTGGGAAAGAGTGTCATCTTCATTACATTGGCTGAGACATTATGAGTCTGATTGATTTCATATACTTGGCTAAGCTCATCTATGTGTCTATAAGGGTCCTCAAAAGGCATACCATGGAAGATAGGTAGTATACTCATAACATATGAATCTATTCTAAAATTCGCACCTCTATTAAGAGGCGCGCAAATGCGAGTGACAGGTCTCTTGAAGACGGGCCTAGTGTAGTCTCTATGGCATTTTCTTGCATTTCTCTCGTCACTCATGGCCAATTCTACATGTTCTACGGTCGAAGATGTCTCGAGGAGTCGGGTTGATTGCGAGGAGTGTTCAAATAGATATACATGTAAAGGGTTATTCCTCAATCTCAAAGTGGTCTGTCAACTCATGGAAGGGTGGATCATATATTTATACGAATATAAATAGGAATTACTTATAAAATTATTAAATAATGACAATTGATCATATGTCGGTCGGGCTGAACTCGCGCTCTCGATGTCTCTTAAATTGATGGAGATGGGTCCAGCTCGCCATCAATTTGTGTGTGTGTGTATCTCTGTATGTAGGTATGTCTATAAATGTGAATATAGGTATGAGTATATGTGTGCATGTATGTATGTATAATTGTGTGTATGTATGTGTATGTATGTATATATAGTAATGTAGGCCTGTTTGTGTGTGTGTATGTATGTAGGTATATAAGTGTGTATGCTTGTATGTATGTATGTGATTTTGTATGTATGTATGTAAGTAGATACGTATGTATGTCTATATGTATGTATATGTGTAGGTATGTATGTAGGTATGCATGTCTATGTCTATGCATGTATGTGTGTATCTATGTGTGTATGCATGTAAGTACGTTGACGAGATGAATGCACGAGGTCATTGAATACACGTGGAGACGTGTCAAAACAAGTTTAAAACTCACCAATTTAAGAAATAATCACGAATGAAAGAGTATAGTGGTGAATAAGGGTAGAATCCACGAAGAATTAAGGTATTTTCGATGTATTCTTCAAATTCGACCAAAATCAGACAATGAATTTTGTTGATAAATTAGGGTTTTTGATATTTTTAGAAAGACAATTTGAAGACGAATCCATAGAGTAAAAAGTTACTCGAATTGGATCAAGATTCACAGAGAACTCAACGAGTAAAATTTTGCTAGAAGTTTTGAAGGTGAAGAGAGAAAAACCAAAATTTAAATTTAAAATTTGACCAATCAACGATTCAAAATTGAAATATGATGTTATAGAAAGAAATATTAGAAGGAAAACCAAAACTCTATCCGATATAGCACTCAAAATGATCCAATATATTTTCGGATCAAAGGCTTTTCATTCTACAATTTCAAAAACAATCTTCGGCATTCAAGATGCGGTTTCTCCCTTTTCTCTCCATGAAATCTCATTTTCAAACACTCCTTGGACGCGAAAATTGATCTAGAAGAAAATGGAAGCAAGAGAATTAAGGATTGAGATGTCTAAATAGTTTGTTTTCTTGAAACACCCCTGAATACATTTCTCGTCGAAGAGAGAGAATTTATAATGTTTTGAAATTGGGTGTGACCATCGGATCTTCTCCTTGATGAGATCAACCATCACGATGGAATCAGAAGAGACAAATTGTTATGATTAAATTGTGACCGTTGAATCTTCATCAAAGTGCCAGGATCGCACCATGTGATCGCATAAAGAGAGAGCATCGCAAGATCTCATTTATCTGATCGTGAATCGATGTTTCAGATTCTCAAATGACGCTTTAAATCCTGGCCATTATAACTCGTAAGATGAGCGGCCATGATTGATCCATTTTAATAAAATGAATCGTCGTCCATTCAGATGTTGCCATGTACCCCCTCACTTAAGTGAAAATGAAGGGCAGAGATTAAATCACATTAATTCACGTCGATCAGACGATTCTAAGCGTGCCACATCACCTGCGTAAAATAAACAGAAAGATAGTCCCATGAAAAAAAAAAGCATTTCAACGGGTATAATAGTAAAGTGTATGTAATGGGTTAGCAAAAATCCTTAATGAATGCTTAACCCATTAATCACACTCGCGCAAATACACGCACACACGCACCCCCACGCGCTCACACACGTGCACAGACATGCACCACGTGTTGACACATCACTTGGCCGCCATATTTGCTGCCACATCAGTGTGTGATAAAAACTTGTTTTTTTATAAAAATCCAAATAAATCTAAAATAAATTCATAAAAATTCAAAAAAATTTAAGAAACATCACTAAAAATAAGAAAATTCATAAATTTCAAAATATAACTCCAAATTATTGAAAATTTATTTTTTTGGAGCAGAAATAAAGTAATATATCATTTTAAAAGGTGAAATTTAATAAATAACAATAGAATAAAGTTTTATATAAAAAATATACTCATTTCTCTTAGAAATAAAAACTTAGAGAAATAAATGAGTGTATAAAAAGTATTTTCTCATAGTATTTTAAATTAAAACCCAATTATAATATCAAATATAGATGAGAATAATCTACTCTAAAATATATTCTTTATTAAATGCATAATTATCCCTAAAATAGTGCATTTTGAGATTATAACCTTAAACTGTATGAAATGATACATATGCACACAAATATGATAGCATGCATAAGAATGAAATCTTTTATGTCATAATTTGCATTAATAATCGTATAATTGCATGTGTAAATTGCACTTTACTATACGTACATACTTGTGTCTTTAGATATGTGTTTATGCATGCATGCATGTATGCATGTATGTATGCATGTTTGTGTGCATGCATGTAAGTATGTGTGTGTATGTATGTAGGTATGTGTGTATGTATGTATGTGTATACGTATGTGTATATGTATGTGTATATGTATGTGTGTATATATATATGTATGTATGTATGTATGTATGTATGGATGTATGAATATTCAAAATATCCTAACAACAATAATAAATGATCCTATCGTCTTGCATAGACTAAAACCCACAATGAGAGGGTTCATTGAAAGAGTTCTTAAAGCTGTCCAAGTGACCAGCATCTAGAGGTATCCGTTCAATCGTTAGATGATTGGATCTCCTCTTCTATAATCTTCACCAAGAGAAAGAGAAGAAAGGGGACAGTTTCTTATAAGTTTTGCAATAGCACTCTTAAGAGGTTCATAATTGTACCTTGAATTGAAAACCTATGGGAATATTTTGAAACTCAAATGCGCATAAAGCCCACAACAACCTCCCAGAAGCAAAAACAGGATTGTAAGCTCACCTCATCTCCTGCATAACCAGAAAAAACTTAAATATAACTCAAGCGCAATGAAAAAACTCCAACAGAGAAGAAGTATGGCAAGAAGCAGAATGAGTAGAAAGATAAACAGTGATGTAAAAAGAGATAAAAATAAGTAGATCAAGGAAAAGTCAAAGGCAAATATCTGTATGATAAAAATCCGAAATGGAAGAAAGAAGCGGAGTAAAGTTCAAAGATGAAGAATAAAAGGCATCAGAATAACAAGGAAAAATGGAGAATAAAACGTAGATGCAAAAGATTAGGAGTAATAAAAAGCAGTATGAACTTGAATGACCCGAAGAAGATGAACAAAAAAAAAGATGAGAAAAGAGTAAAAACGAGTTGAGCTACATCAAAAGGCAGATTAAAGAGAACAAGAGATGTTGCGGATGAAACTTCTCCTCCTTGTCCTCCCTGTTCGTCCTCTGATTGTTGCGAAACACAATAACGTCACAAGGTTATGGCCGATGAAACAGGGATATCATTAGCTTAATTCGGGAAATCCGGATTCTGAGAGAGAGAGAGCGAGAGAGAGAGAGAGAGAGAGAGAGAGAGAGAGCGAGAGAGAGAGCGAGGAGGGGGAAAGAAACAAGCGCAAGCTCAGAAATGAAATTTCGATAAAACTTGTTTCGAAAATGTACTAAGCCATTTTGAACTAGCCGTTGTGAAAATAAAGTTGCCGTTGTGAAAATAAACTTGCCGTTGTGACTCATGATTATATCTAAAGGCCATGCCAATAAAGCGATGAACCCGATTTTGTAGTACAGAAAGAACTTCCTTTCATTTCCTTAGCAGAGTCGGAAGTGAGGAAGGCAGCAGCGCTCAACCATCTCCGGCTTTGAGGTCCATCCGTCTTCACCTTCGAGGACTTTCCAGGTGCCATGAATCCATGACCTGCTTTCCTGTTTCGCCTCTCTCAAACTCTTTTTTTCCTTGCGGATTTGGTTCATTAGTCTGTCTCGGCCAAAAGGTGACGTGGAAAAAGAGAAGTTTCCATTCTCACCTTTGCCGTATTCTGCCGATGCAGCAGCTCTTGAAATCCTCTCCGTTCAGGCTGAACCCAGAAAGGTTTTCCCATAGATCCTATCGTCAAAGACAACTCACCGTTCTGCGTTTTCTTTATTTGCGAAGAAACTTCTCATCCTTCTTTGCTTGGGTTTCCGCAGTATTGGACGTAAAGAGATGGTAATAAAGGAGAAAACACTTTTCTTCTCTTCCTCGTTTTCGACTCAGTGCAGGCTTTGAAGGAACGTATCCCCGCCTTCATCCTCTAGAGTTTTGATGGAATACGGCTCGTCGCCGTCACACCCAGGATAGCGGGAGTTCCCTTGGATACAATCATCGAATCCCTCTCATCACTCCTACAAGGAGGCTGAACAGAGATCCGGGCTCGAATTCACGAAACGTCGGCCACCTGAAAGGTAACGAGCAAGAACTCGTCGAAGAATTTCCTCGCAAATTTGACATAGTTCCGTTATTCCTTTCCTTTCAGAGCT
>CM044105.1:5781280-5824181 GCA_024174645.1 Lemna minuta
CATGGTATATTGAAGCATGAGATTACCTAGATTTTTTATGATGGCTTAGGCGAGTCTGATTGATATTTTCTTGATGCCGCTAGTGGAGGCACATTTATGAGCAAATATGAGGATGAAGCCCATGAGTTGATCAAGTTGGTGGCGGAGAATAGCCACCATCATGCGGCTAAATCCTTCGGAGGATGGAGTGCTCATGCAAAGTGAGGGATGTTAGATGCGAAGGTAGTGGAGACAGGTATGCTTTTGGAAAAGATTGAGAGGCTAATCGAGGCACATGATTTGATTATGGATTCACTGAATATCCGACCAGGTTCTGATGGCCTCGCACCAGCAGCACATAGCGACGTCTTACCATGTTCGCATTGCTCAAGTTTTGAGCACGTCGAGTTGGATTGCCCCGTGATGGCAATTCAGGGTCTATTTTCATTTTGGCAAAACCCTACGACATATCCAGGGTTGAGCCAAGTGGGTAGGTCTCACTACCCAAATAAGGGTTATACTGATTATCATAACCCATCTTATGCACAACAGCAGAGCGGTCATCACACATCATACCATCAGCCCTTTGGATCCGCTCAGCAGCATATGGGGAACTCGAGGCAAACACCTTTCGTATGTGAATTGCAAGATTTGGATATCATTTGGTTAGTCAATTTGATGATTTTGACCGAGGTCTTCATTTCGGGATTTTTCTAATTATTGATTTTTAATAAATCAGAGTAAATACAATTCTTCTCTAAAAATCAAAATTTTCCATTTTCTCTCTAGTTTCTGAAAATATAATTTTCATAATATTTTCTCACCTTTTTCCTCCGTGATTTTATAGAAAGTCACAGTTGGTCAAAGTCAATACTTGGACCTTGACATTTGACTTTTCTTCTTCAAATATTTGAAAATGTCTTCTCTTATATTCATATCACTTCTATTAAAAAAATATCACTGTCATTTCTTAAAAACCCTAAATTAGACCTCAGTTTGACCAAGTCAACTCTTCGAAACAAGTTAACCGTGTTCTCTATGATTCGATGATAACATGCTAATTAGACATGATAATACATGATTATTAATGCATATTAAGGCATAAAAGATTTTATTCCTATGCATGTTATCATATTTATGAGTAATTATCTATCATTATATGAAAAAGTCATTTTAATCTTGTTAGATATGGCTTATTAGAAGGTCTTAGATATAACTCATTATAAGGTGTATTGTACTAGCTCTTAAAAGAACTCCATAGTTAAGCGTGATTGAGTGAGAGCAGTACTAGGATGGGTGACCTCTTCGGAAGTGCTCACATTTTATCATGCTCAAGGATATTAGTCCCACATGGGTTATATTTATATCTTTCTCTCTTTCTTCTCTATAAATAGAGGCTTGTATCTCTTCTTTACTCACTCAATACAATTGGGCTTTACCATTCACAAATTTCAAAATACTTTAATTTAGGGTTAAATAAATAATTTCAAAACCCATCTTTACTTGAGATTATAATTAGTGTTCAAAGTTAAATCATAAGAGAAATCATTTTATAAACATTCATTTAATTTTCTAAAGTTTTAAATCTTAAAGAAATGTATTTTTGAAATAGAAATTAAATCTCTTTTTATTTATTAAATTTGAATTTTTAGAATGATATATAATTTAATTTCTGATCAAATGAAAGAAATTAAGATTAATTTGGAGTTATTTTGTGAAAGTTATGAATTTTCTAATTTTTAGGGATTTTCCGGATTTTTTCTGAATTTTTTTGAATTGTTAATGAATTTCTAAGGATTTTCTGGAATTAAAAATAAAATTTTCTAATTAAAAATTGATTTTTGAGATATTTTAAAGTGCGCAGGTGACGTGGCGTGGTCTGGAGTGTTCGATCGCGTCGCAATCAAATAGTCAAAGCGGGTCGTGATGTGGCAGTGTATGGAGCGTCTGATCGCGCAAAGGGGGTACGTGGCCCATCCTGATTCGTCGGCGAATCATTTTCTAAACGACTTAATCTCAGCCGTTGAACAAAGGAGTTATAACGGCTGAGATTAAACCGACGGAAAACACATCTGAAACGTTCGATCGCAATCCGACAGTTAGTGTTTGATGCATTTTCATAACGAACGCAGCGTGGCTTCATCTCAGCGGTCGATCGAAGATCCAACGACCACAACTTAACGGTAACGATTCGCATTGGATGCGTTTAAATGACAATCGGACAGTTACACCCAAATCACCCTATAAATTGAGATGTTCTTTGAGATTGTAAAGCATTTGAGAGCAATTCGAGTAAATCAAAATGTTTAGACACCAAATCTCTTGAATCTCTTGTTCCCAATCGCTTCTAGACCCATTTTCGCATCCACAGAGTGCTTGAGATCAATATTTCGACGATCGACGAGGAAGAAATTGACGCTTGAACTCCACAATCGCGATTTTCTGAATTTTGATGAATAGCCATGATTCTGGCGATTAATTGGATCAAATGGATCACAATTGTGGGCTAGTGATAAGCTCAAAATGGTTTTAATCAGTGAAAAACAATATCAGTAATTGTTTTGTCATGTGAGTTTTTAAGCTTACACAACAACATTTATAAACCTCACGAGCCTAGGGCAAGTAAGGGTCGATCGATAGGAAGCGGGTAATTAGCTAGTGAATTTCCAATTTAAAACAGTTTTTAGAGAATGCTTTATACCTTCTTAAGGACTGAAAATTGAGACAACAAAGTAAAATGAGGAAATGTATATTTTTTAGAATTTTATTTAATATTTAGAATATTTCAAAAATTAAAAACAGAGATTAATTTTCTCGTGATTTAGGAAATATATTAGAAGAAAAAAAATAAATGAGAAGAGTAGCAAATGAAGAGAGATACTAAGAAATAAAAAGTAAGAAAAGAAAAGTATAAAAGAGAATGAGTGTAGAGAGCTAGAAGATACGAACGGTAAGAGAGAGAGTATAGTTTCAAGATGAATGAAAGTGATGAATATAAAAGAAGAGAAAGATACGAGAAGGAGAAGAGAAAATGATAAGAAGTGAGGTGTGAGATACAATAGATATGTATAAAAGATGAGAGACAAAGTGAGATAATTAGAAATAATTTTTATGGTGATTTTTTTTATTCAAAATTTCTGAAATCGGTTTTGGGCAGAAGCGCAACTGCAGGCGGGCAGCGGCAGCATTAGTGCGTACGATGAAAGAAGCGATGCGATAAACAATAAGGAATGAATTAATCTGACAAAATAATTTTTTATCGTGATGAAAGAAGTATTTCCTGAAAAGAAATAAAACAAAGAAAAAAAAAGATGGGCTGTCGGCGGGCAGCGGTAGTGGAGTGGCATCATTAAACAGGATGAATCTTGTAACCTTGGTTGTAGAATGAATGTATATATATATATATTCGAGAGGAATCTTTTCCTTAAGGAACTTCTTTAGGTGAGCCAAACATCTGTCAAAGTGATCTCCACAGACTGAGAAATCGTCCATGAAGACCTTGAGATTGTCGCCAAGGAAGTCAGAGAGGATCGTTGTCATGCATTTCGAGAATGTCGTGGGGGCGTTACATAATCCGAATGTCATTCTTCTAAAAGCAAACGTGCCAAAGGAACATGTAAATAATGTCTTCTCTTGATCCTATAGATTAATTGCAGTCTGGTTGTAGCCCGAGTATCCATCCAAGAAGCAGAAGTTACCATGTCTAGACAAACGGTCCGGGATCTGGTCGATGAATAATAAGATAAAGTGATCTTTCTTCATCGTAGAATTCAGCTTCCGATATTCGATGCAGACTTGCTAGTTTGTCGCAAGAGGCATTTGGATCTCCATGTACTTCTTGTTCATAGTGATCGGTGCTCCGGTTTTCTTGGTAACAACATGTACCAGACTTACCCACTAGCTATCAAATATGGGGTAGATAATTTTTACGTTTAGCTATCTAAGGATTTCTTCTTTAACTGCCTCCCATACCCCTGGGGTTTAGTCTTTTCTAGGCCTTCCTAATGGGTGTGGACTTGTCCTCCAGAAAGATACGATGAGTGCATAGTGAGGGATCTAATCCCCTTAAGTCCGCCAAGGTCCAACCAATTGCTTGATCATTCGGTTGCAATACGTCAAGTAATCATTCCTCGTGCTCCTGATCAAGTTGGGATGAAATGATCATTGGCTTTGTCCGCTACATATCATGAAAAGTGTACTTGACTTTAGATGATAGAGTCGTGAGCTACAATGTAGGATCGTCCAATGGTAGCTCCTCAAATATTGCTTGTTCATTGATTGTCACGACTTCTTCTATGAAAGCCTCGATGTCCTGGTCATCGTAAAAACTGATGGCACCCAAATCTTTGGAAGATCGTGAAGGGTACTTCATCAATTTGTTGATGTCGACCTTCACTATGTGTTCTCCACCTTCAAATTAACTCTACCTTTCCCCCGATCCCGTGACTATGCCATGTAGCTAAGAGTGGTCGTCCTAAGATGATCGTGGATTGACTAAGCTCCTTGGTCATTTTCATGTCTATGACTTGGAAGTCTACTGAAAAATAGCAATCTCCTATCTTTTACTATTACGTCCTCTAATATGCTATGAGGCTTTCTTACCGATCCATTTGCTAACCATAATTCTACTAAGAAAGGGTGTAACTCCCCTACATGATGATAGTTAAGTATTGCTTTGGGGATGATGTTGATACTAGCTCCGGTATCTAATATGGATCTAGAAAAGGTCATTCCTCCAATTTCACTCGTAATCATGGGTGCTCCTGGATCTCTCTTTTTTATTGGTAGTGATTTCATCTCAATTGAACTCACTATTTTGCTTAATTAGATCCTTTTGGGGTTCCTATGAAGTGTGCATATGCCTTTAAGAAATTTTTTGTAGGATGGAATATGCTTAATGACATATATCAAAGGGATGGTAATGGTCACCTTTTGGAAGGCTTCTAGTAGGTGATCGTGGGATCCATTAACCTTGGCTCTAGGGTGAGTAAGTGCTTGAGGATAAGGCACATGAGGCTTGTATGTATCAGGATTAGGTTTAGCCTTGGTCTACTTTTCCTTGTCCTCGGAATTGCTTTCTTGCTCCATGCCAATTGTTGTTTTTTCTCTATCGGGCCTTAACGAAAGGGATGATCCTTGTATGGATCTAGTAAATCTTTTCCACCTCGGAGGCTCAACATATCTAATGTTGTCTCCATTGTGTTCTCGTTAACATGGACATGGTTCAAATTGTGCATTTGACTCGATGTGGCCCCTAGATTCCTTGGGTTGGAAGTGGCCTGCGATGGTAATTGCTCAGAAAACAAAACTTGCTCACCCTTCTTGTTATCAGTCTTGTGAGGGATATTTGTCTTGACAAAGTCTGACATCTCGTCCAAGCGTGAGTTTATCCAATTCATTTGCTCCACTAGTTGTGAGATCGGCCTAAGAATTGAGTCCAGTGCAGGTGCATTCTATCGTGGTGCTGGAGTGTAGGATTGTTGTTGCAGGGCGTACGTTGATTGTCTTGTGTTTGCATAGGGTTTTTGAAGTTGTCGCTGGCAGGTGTTATATATTGGAGGACATGTCCGATCGTTATTCCACCTAAATCCTACAAGCTACAAAGGATTTTTATCGAAAACGTGGTTACTATAATAATTCGAGTATGAACCCGGATAATTTGGTCAGCCCTGTTGACTCAGCCCTCCCTTTGGGCCATGTCTATACATGCTCTGCCCTTGTATCGCCATGACTGGGCAATCTATCCTAACATCTTGAACAATTTGCGCATGGTGACGCTTCTTGTAGCAATACAGGTGTAAGTAATTCACATATCCTGACATTATGAGTTTGATTGATTTCACATACTTGGCTAAGCTCATCTACATGTCTGTAAGGGTCCTTGTAAGGCATACCATGGAAGATAGGTAGCATAGTCATAACATGTGAATCTATTCTAAAATTCGCTCCTCTATTAAGGGGCGCGCGAATACAAGTGATAGCTATTTGGAGGACAGGCCTAGCCTAGCCACTAAGGCATTTCCTCACATTTCCCTCGCTATTTCGGGCAATTTCTATGGGTTCTACAGTCTAAGAGCTCTTAAAGGAGTCGGGTGATTGCAAGGAGTGTTGATAACATGCATATTTAACTCAAATTTTTATCATATTTAACTAATATTCATGCTTATCTTATGTAATTATGATGCATGTTATCATAGTTTTATGAATTTTCTCCATTGGTATGCCATTTTACTAAAGTCCATATTTTTGCATTATTTAGGGTTAATTATGTGCTTTATTGATGTTTAATCTTTTGCAAGTTTAAATGATTAGAAATTAATCACTTTCCTTGAGTTATTTTGACTTAAGTAGATTATTAAAAGAATTAATTTCAAGAAGAGAATGATGGGATGATATAAAATAGAATTTTTAAGAGATTATTTAAGATTATTTTGAATTCACCCTATTTTCTTGTTTGAATTTATATTTTTAGGTGGCATGAGATTAAACATGAAGCAATTTGTAATCCAGTGGAGAAAATTTGAGTTAAAAAGGAGTTATATAAATGAAGATATGAATTTCTTAATTTTTTAGAATTTTTATGATTTTATTTTGATTTTTCAGGATTTATTTTATTAAAAAATATACCAAAAAGGGGTTATTTAATCGCGCGGGACCCGTGGAGCTAACGTGGCACGACGCGGACCTGTGGCAGGGCCACTCGAGCCCACGTAGACGCCTACGTAGCGCCTACGTAGCGTGAGCAGTGACATCGAACGGTCGAGATTAAATCGCGCGCTCGGCTAATCGTGGAGAGACACGTGGCTTCATGAGGATTCTTTGATGAAGATCGGACGGTTGAAATCATGCCGAGTGGAATCCGTGTCATGGGCCACGATCCCACCAATTTCGCGCGATGGGACGGCTGAAATCACGCGAAGTGGAATCCGCGTCATGGGCCACGATCTCACCGATTTCACATGATCGGACAACTGAAATCACACGGAGTGGAATCCGCATCATGAACCAAGATCCCATCAATTTCGCGCGATCGGCCAAAATTTCATCTGCGAATCGGACAGACCACGTTATTCGCGCGAATTTCTCTATAAATAGATGTTCTCTCCCTTTATAAACTTAACTTTTGGTCTAATCGTGAAGAAATTAAGCAATTTGGAAGGAGGATATTAAGTTCTTCATGATTCTCTTGCTTCTTAGACTCAATTCCGCATCCATTGAAGCAATTTAATCATGAATTATTGCAAGAAATCGATCGAAATCTCCCCTTGAACGCCGAACGTACGTCGAAGAATGTTCCGGAGAAATTCTCCATAATCGAGATACTTTGAGGCTCAATCTTCATGTCAATCGGGTTAGTAGTGTGATTAGATCATTTTCCTTACAATTTATGTAGTTTTGATTAGATTTAAATAGGTAATTTCATTCTAGAAATCGCATTGTTCTTCATTTCGCCCAAATTTGGGCACAAAATTTTTCTGATTTTGAAACGCAAATTTCTCCTTATTCTTACGTCTAAATCATTTGATTTTAGTTTCATTGGATTCCTTGTTTCATCAGCTTTCCGTATCCACGTTTGACCTTGTTTCATCAGATTTCCTTGTTTCATTTGATTTAGACTTAAGATCAGGGAGAAATCTGTGTTTCAAAATTTGTAAAACACATCAAATAATTCGTAAAATTTCATCACCGTTTGACCCTTCAATTTAACGTTTTACAATCGATTATTCATTTTCAATCCGAATTTGGGCATTGACTTGCAGGAGCAATAACTCTCAAAATAAAAGGTAAAATTTGACAAGATTGGTCTTTTTTGAATCTTCTGGTTGTTAGATTTCTATTCATAGGTGAATCGTTTGATTTGGATATCATTTTGTCAGTCAATTTGATGATTTAAACTGAAGTGTTTATTTCAGGATTTTTCTGACCTTTGATTTTCAAGAAATCATAATAAATCCAATTCCTCTTGAAAAATCACACATTATATATAAAAAATTTCCATTTTCTCTCTATTTTTTAGTATTTAATTTTCGTAATATTTTACTCTCATTTGGTAAGTGAATTTGATGATTTAAACCGAAGTGTGTATTTCGGGATTTTTCTGATCTTTGATTTTCAATAAATGACAATAAATCTAATTCTTCACCAAAACCTACGAATTATATATCAAAAATTTCCATTTTCTCTCTAGTTTTTTAATATATAATTTTTTTAAATATTTTACTCTCTTTTTATTTTCTGATTTTACAGAAAGTCAACCATTGATTAAAGTCAACGCTTTGACCTTGACTTTTTCTTTGTGAAATTATTTTCTAAATTCTTAAAATATCTTCTATCATATATTTATATTATTTTCATTCATTATATATCACTCTCATTTCTGAAAATTTGTATTTAAACCTAAGTTTGACCAAGTCAACCCTTTGATCAAAGTCAGCTGTGTTCTATGTGGATCGACTCGATCTTTACATTGTACTTGATTTCATATTTTTGTATTTGTGACTTCGAATTAATAAATTTTGTTTGACCGACGTTTGTGTGTTTTCAATGACCGCATAAATTGTTTCGTCAAGTGTTCAAATAGAACTACATGTAAAGGGTTATTCCTCAATCTCAAAGTGGTTTGTCAGCTCATGGAAAGGTGGATCGTATATTTATATGAATATAACTATGAATTTTTTTATAAAATTATGAAATAATGACAATTGATCATACGTTGACCGGGCTTAACTCGCGTTGCCAATGTCTCGTGACCTGATGGTGACAGTTCTTCTTGCGATCAATTTGCGCGTGTGTTTGTGTTTATCTATGTATGTAGGCATATCTATAAATGTGAATATAGGTATGAGTATTTGTGTGCATGTTGACGAGACTAAATCGTATGGTCATTGAATATACACGATTGAGTGTCAAAACAAAGTCCTCAACTTACCAAATTAGGATTAATCAATTTAATTAGATAGTATAATGGTAATTAAGGATCGAATCCACGGAGAATTAGCGAAATTTGAGATATATCTTTGAAATTCGGTCCAAATCGCACGACAATTGAGATTAGAAGTTGGGCGTTTTAGTATATTAAGAAAGATAACTCAATTGCGATTCCACGGAATCAAAAATCAGATGATTTGGATGAGAATTCGCTGAGTAATCAAAGTTTGAAGTTAGGAGAAAATTCGTATCGCGAAATGATTTAAAACCAAAATTAAAATGAAATTAAACTTAATCTACAATTCAAAATGTAAAATTAATACTAAATGATGAAATTTTAAGATGAAAACACGCAATCTAACCCAAAGTAGCCTTCGAAATAATCCAATTAATCGCCGGATGCATGGCTTTTCATACCGAGTTTCCGAAGACGAAAATTGAAGTTCAAGAGGTGAATTCTTCTTCTTCTTTCAATCAAACTTTGATTTCAAGCACTCAGTGGATGCGGAAATGCATCAAGAACACAGGGAATCAAACGGCACATGAAATGGTGGTCTAAACAAAAGGAATTTCTCGAAAAATCACGCGCGAGTTCTTCTGTCGCGATGAACTGCATTTAAAGAAATTAATTTTTGGCGTGACCATTGATATAACGGATGCCTCGTGATCAACTGTCGCAATGAGACGTCTTTTGGTTAATCATCGTTTCCATTTGATGACCATTCGATCACTGATGGAGGGTCGAGATGCATCCTCATCGCGTGAAGAAGGAAATGCGCGGCTTCCTCTCGTTCGTCGGATCTTGATCTGGCAATCGTGATTAAATCTAAGATCCATCGGATGCTCCCTTGATGGAGGGCTAGGATGATTTCACTTAAACTGGATTTGGAGCATGTGCTTCAATTGAGATCAGGTGGATCTCGCGTCCACCGCATTGACGCGCGCGATTCATCGCGCTCTCCATCCAACGATCTATATGATTCCACGCGTCCTGAAATCAACAAAAACACGGGAACATAGTCCCACACGGAGAAAAACATGAAGAATGGCGCGTTTAAAATGTAGAGCGGTTATGTACATTAGCTTAAATCCAAAATATCGGATGCTTATATGTACTATAACCATACTATTACGAGTATATGTAAATAAATGACACGTCACCCATGCCACGCAGGCACTCGCGCGGTCCGCGTGGCTCTGCCACGTGGCCCTGAGCGCCACGTCGCATCCACGTGGGCTCACGCAAAATGTACCCCCTTTTTGCCATTTATTTAATGTTTTAAATGTTTTCAAAATCGAAAATAAACTTAAATAAAATCAGAAAAATTCCAGAAAAATTTCTATAAATTGTAAAAATCATAACTTTCAAAATACAACTCCAAATTAAGTCAAATTTGTTTTGTTGGATCAGAAATTGAATAATCTATCATTATAAACAGTCAAATTATTAAATAATAAGAAAATGAATTTTAATTAATTTAATACATTTATGTATCTTATAAAATAACTTTATAAAAATACATAAATGTTAATAAATATCTTTTCTCTTATATTTTCATCATGAAACATGATTATGATCTCAATTATAATTTAGGATTAAAAGATTACAATTTTTTAATTATGTATAATAATCCATAATTAGTGTATTTTTAGATCATAACATGAATTAATATAAAATGATAGAAATATACGTAAAATATGATAACATGCATACATTTGGAATAATTAATGCCTTAAATTGCATTAATAATCATGTAAATTAATGGAAAAATAGCATGTTATCACATGTATGCATGAATATTTGTGTGTATATATGTGTATGTATGTATATATGTATGTATGTGTGTTTGTGTGTGTATGTATGTATATAGGTATGTATGTGTGTATGCTTGTATGTATGTAAGTAGATACGTATGTATGTCTATATGTATGTATGTATGTATGCATGTGTGTATGTATGTAGGTATGTATGTCTGTGTGTATGTATGTATGTGGAAATGTATGTGTGTATGTATGTATGTGGAAATGTATGTGTGTATGTATGTATGTATGCACGTATGTTGACAAGACAAATACGTGAGGTTGTTAAATACACGGGGAGACGTGTCCAAACAAGTTCAAAACATACCAATTTTAAGAAATAATCACGAATTAAGTAGTATAGTGGTGAATAAGGGTTGAATCCATAAAGAATTAAGGTATTTTCTAGGAATTCTTCAAATTCGATCAAAATCGAATGATGACTTGAGGTGAGAAATTTTATTTTTTTAATTTATAGAAAGATAACTAAAAAATAAATTCATAGAATTAAAACTTACTCGATTTGCGGAGAAATCAACAAGTAAAAATGAGGTAGAATTTTTGAATGCGAAGAGAGAGAAAACCAAAAATAAAATCTAAAATCTAACTAATCTATGACTCAAAATTAAAAATCTTATGTTATAGGAAGAAATATTAGAAGGAAAACAAAAATTCTAACTCAAGATAGTGCTCGAAATGATCCAAGTGATCGCTAGGTCAAAGGCTTTTCGTTTTGTAAGTTTGAAAACAATCTTCAGCATTGAAGATCTGATTTCTCCCTATTCTCTACGATAAATCTCACTTTGAAACACTCCTTGGACACGGAAATTGTTCTAGAAGTGAATGGAAGAAACAAATTCAAGGATTGAGATGTCTAAAAAGTTCAATTTCTTGAAACACCTCTAAATACTTTTCTTGTTGAAGAGAAAGATAAATTATAGTGTTTTGAAATTAGGCGTGACCGTCGGATCTTCTCCTTGATGAGATCAGCGGTCGTGATGGAATGCAAAGAGGCAAATTGTTATGATTAAGTCAAGATCATCAGATCTTCATCAAAGCATTAGGATCGCGCCACGTGAGCGCGTGAAGAGAGAGCATCACGAGATCTCATCCGTCCGATTGTTAATCGATGTTTTAGATTCTCAAATGGTGCTTTCAACCTTGGCCATTATAACCTTTTAGATGAGCGACCAGGATTGATCCATTTTAATAAAATGAATCGTCATCCAGTCAGATATTGCCACGTACTCCCTCACTTAAGTGAAAATGAAGGGCTGAGATTAAATCGCATTAATTCACGTCGATCGGACGATTCTAAGCGCGCCACGTCACCTACGTAAAATAAACAGAAATATAATCCCACATGACAAAAATAAATGCATTTTGACGGGTATATAAGTAAAGTGTATATAATGGGTTATCGAAAATCATTAATGGATGCTTAACCCATAAATCACACTCACGCACACACTTGCACACACGAGCGCACACGTCTACACACACACGTCACGTGGCACGTATACACATTGTCATGTGGCGACACAACACTTCACCACCACTTCAGCTTCCACGTCAACGCGTGATATAAACTTGATTTTTTTTTATTTTTTAAAATCCAAAGAAATCCTAAATAAATTAAAAAATAAAAAATATTTAGAAAAATCTCAAAAAATTAGAAAATTCATAACTTTTAAAATACAACTCCAAAATAATTTTTTTTTTTGGATTATAAATAAAATAATCTATCATTTTAAAAGGTCAAATTTAATACATAACAAAAGAATAAATTTTTATTGTTAAAAAATATACTCATTTCTCTTAGAAATTAAAACTTAGAAAAATAAATGAGTATATGAAAAGTATTTTCTCTAAATATTTAACATTAAAACCCAATTAAAATATCAAATATAGATGATCATAATCTACTCTAAAATAATTTTTTTATAAAATCCATAATTATCCCTAAAATGGTGCATTTTGAGGTTATACCTAAAATTGGACCCAATGATACATATGGACACAAAGTATGATTACATGCAAAAGAATAGAGTGTTTTATGCCATAATTTGCGTTCATAATCTTATAATTGCATGTGTAAGTTGCATGTTATCATACATAGATACATATGTATGTAGATATATGTGTATGCATGTATGTATGCATGCATGTATGTATGTATGTATATATATTTGTGTGTATGGATGTAAGTATGTGTGTTTATGTATGTATGTATGTATGTATGTATGTATGTATTTATGTATGTATGTATGTATGTATTTATGTATGTATGTATGTATGTATGTATGTATGTATGTATGTACATGTGTATGCATGCACGTATGTATGTATCTATGAATGTATGTATGTGTGCACGTATGTATGTACATGTGTATGCATGGATGTGTGTATGTATGTATGTATGTACAAATGTATGTATAGATGTATGTATGTATGTGTTTGTGTACGTATTTGTGTGTGTATGTGTGTGTGTGTATCTACGTATATACATACGTTTGTTGAATGTATATATATATATATATATATATGTACTTACATACGTGTGTATGCATGTATGTACTTATGTATGTGTGTATGTGTGTATGTATGTGTGTTTTCGTATGTATCTATTTATGTATGCATGTATTTATGTGTGTATGTATGTATGTATACATGTATGTACATTCGTAAGTGTGAATGCATGTATGTGTCTGTATGTATCTATGTATGTATTAATGTATGTAAATGTATCTATGTATGTATGGATGTATGTATAAGTGTATGTATGTATAAGTATGTATGTATGTATATATGTATGTATGTATGTGTGTGTGTGTGTGCATATGTATGTATGTATGTATGTATGTATGTATGTATGTATGTATGTATGTATGTATGTATGTATGTCTGTATTTATGTTTGTATGTAGGTGCGTATGTAGATATGTATGTATGTTAGTATATATGTGTGTATACATGCAATTATGTATGTGTGTGTACGTATGTATGTACATTTGCATGTAAGTATCTATAAATGTATGTTTGTATGTTTGTATGTATATGTCTATGTGTGTACAGATGTATGAGTGTATGTTTTTATGTATATATGTGTATATGCATGTATGGATGTATGTATAGATATAGATATATGTGTGTATAAGTGTTTGTGTGTGTGTATGTTTGTATGTATGTATGTGCATGTATATATGTGTGTATGTATGTGTATACGCATGTATCTATGTGTGTATGTATGTACGTGTGTATGTGTGTATGTTTGTATGGTTGTATGTATTGGTGGATATATGTATACGTTTATGTATGTTTGTTTGTTTGTATGTATGTTTTGTATGTTTGTATGTTTGTATGTATGTATGTATGTATGTAGGCCAGATGAGCAAGTCTCAAATGAAAAAAATCAAACAAATCAACGTGTGTATAAGGTACGCGTGATTAGAGAGAGCGTTATCTTGAAAGGATGCTTAATCTTACTAATCACACGCACGCCCACGCACACACACACGCGCACACACACGCGTGTAAACACAAATGTGTGTGCCACATGGCGTGTTCATACGCGGCCACGTGGTGACGCCATTTTCGCCCGTGCCACATTAGTTGCCACATTAGTACGCAATATAAATCTGATTTTTTTTATTCCTTTTAATTCAAACGAAATCCAAATAAATTCATAAAAAGAAAAATTCCAAAAACATTCCTAAAAATTAGAAAATTAATATCTTTTAAAATCCAAATTTATTTTTTCAAATCATAAATTAAATTCTCTATCATTTTAAAAATCAAATTATTTAAATAATAAGAGAATAATTTTTTACTAAAAATACACTCATTTCTCTTAGAAATAAAACTTAAAAAATATAAATGAGTATATAAAAAGTATTTTATCTTATTATTTAAAATTAAAACCCAATTATAATCTGAAATATAGATGAGAATAATCTACTCTAAAATATATTCTTAAAAATGCATAATTATCCCTAAAATAGTGCATTTGAGATTATAACTTAAAATTACATGAAAGAATAGATATGCACTCAAAAATGATAACCTGCATAAGAATGTAATGTTTTATGCCTTAACTTAAATTAATAATTGTATACTTGTATGTTAAAATTGCATGTTATCAAAGCACCATAGTAGGCTCCATGAGATGCAAAAATAAGGTCCAATAACCAAAACACAAGAAATATCCATTTAACAAATGTCTATAAATAAAAGGAAAATGACCACTACTCAAGGTGCCTATGCAAGCATTATGAGAATTCTCTCATTTCTTCTCTTTCTCTCTTGGTGAAGAGCTTTGAAGAGGATATTCAATTATCCAAAGGTCATGTGGATACTGCTAGAGGCTAGACACTTGAATAACTTCAATAACTCCTTGTATTGAACCCTATAAGTATGTCTTCTTATAACATACTAGATAATAAGATCATCGGTTCTTTGGTGCTTCTATATTTTGAATATCCCTTTCAATCGATATTTTGATTGAAAGTTTTGGAAGGCTTATCAAACTTAGATCCCAATAATACTCACATATCTCTTTACTCTTCCTCTCAAGTTGGATTGTATATGTTTATCATTCTCAACTTTATTCAAAGTAAATCATGAAACTCACCTGCAAGAATTTTCGTAAACATATCGATTCTATACTCAAAAGTAGAAGTATTCAAAGTAGAGGTAAGCTCTTGAAAGACATTGTAGTGAATAAACTAAAATTTAATCTCCATATTGATGGTGAGACCATAAATTTTAAATTTTTGGAGACAAAAATGATAGTTTGATTATCATTATTCATTTTATATAGAAATTTGAGTTTGAGTGACATATGAACATCATCTAAGAAGGCTTGTGATATATTGATCAATACTTTGCCTTTGCACTGTATCTAGGAAAAACATTTTGCATCTTGCATTGCTACATGATCAAGATACGGAAAGACAAGTACAACATCCAGATATGGAGTTTCCTATCACAATAATCTTCTAGATAACTTGTGCCAAATTAACTCTTACTGCAAGAATTCCATGTAACGCTTATATACAAGTTCTTTCTTTGGAGTTTTATTTAGAAAGGCAATAATTTGAAGTCCACTAGTCTATCTAGTTCGTAGGTTCACATGTCTACTTAAGAACCAACCTAGCTATTCCAACATAATGGCACATTTTAAGTTGATACAATGTTATTAACTGCATCTTATAAATATTGTGTAAATTTAGTAAAGGGTTTTTTGGTCATGTCACCATAAAAATAACAGACTAATCTAAAGGTTATGGTATCTATTTCTATGTTGGCTTTACCTTGCTCATGACCAGACTTTCTCTCTCACTTTCTTCACATCAGCACAAGTTTTTTATTGATGGTATCAATGTGGCATATAAGAGGGGACAAAATTACTTTTTAATGCATTTTTATGCGATATGCATTTTTAATGTTATATGCGTTTTATACTAATCTTCCATGCTTACAATTGTACCACTTATAGAGAATCAAGTTTTTTTACAACCATTTCTAAGTAGTCAATTAATTGTCACAACTCAATCCAATTTTATCTAAATTTGACATAGAAAATATTTTATCTATTATTTATAAGTCATATTATCTCTAATATCAAACTTCTGACCTATCATTTTATTCTCTTTTATTTTAATATATTAAGAAGATATTGATATTTTGAAACTTATTCTATTACTTCTCACTTATTCTATTCTAAGGTGTGCTTGGAAAATGAAAATTATGCTTTGTTTTTACCAATGATATTTCTTCCAATGATATATAATCATTACATGATATGGTTCATCATGCTTCCAAAAGGTGATATCATTTTGATGTGAAGTATAAGGATGCATAGTTTGATGAATCATGCATTCAGAAGTTAACTCCAAGGAATTATATTGCAAATAATTCTAAAAATGACTGAGAATTTTTGCATGAACCATATCTTCTTTGGACATGCAAAACCGTTGGATTCCTACTTTCATTTATAAGACCAAGATGTAGGTAGAAGAGAGAAGGAATTGGTACACATGTTTAACTTGGATTAAGAGAGAGATCATGAGAGAGCAAGAGGGAGAAAGAGAGAGAGAGAGAGGAATGGCAAAGAAAGGGTTGTGTGTAATTAAAAAGATAATTTTGTAGATAAAGATGAATGAACATGAGAAGGAGAATAATTTCTAGAACAAAATGATATTATTGGGATTTAAGAGAGAAAAATCCAAAAAATGATAGCTTCGTGTATTGATATGTACATGATTATTGTCATAATAAGCATACTATTAGTTTATCAATTTAAAACTTATATCATTGACGTGACATAGATTTTTGCTAGAATATCAAGTTTAATTACGTTCTTAAGTTCTTGAAACCCTAGAGCACAATTGACAATTTCATAAAAACCATTAAGAAAATTTCCTGTAGATTATACTAAATCCATTGAAAATATATGAATATAAGGTTATACGCCAAATATTTAAATTATGGATAGTTTTCATAGAACAATATTGGAACTATTATTTATTTATTATAAACTGATTATGCTTATAAGTTTTAGGGGAAAACTCACCGTACATCGTCACCTTTTGAGGAGCGTCCAAATCCACTCCCACCTTCTCAATTGTCCAAATCCACTGCCAGCGGGGCACATACGCTGACGTGGACGGCGAATTAAGTCATCCGATGCCACGTCAGCGAGGGCAATGGGGGAAAAAAAATTAAGGCGCGCGCATCAGAAAGAAAAACGAGATCCACATCTTCTGTCTCGGATGACTGCGCTTCCGCTTCAGCTCATCTCTCCCACCCTCTTCTCTAGGTATCAGCAAATTAGGAGAGGACGACGCTGACGTGGACGGCAAGGAGGACGGGAGAAGATTGCAACCTCCGGGAGAAGGTAGGTTTCTCTCTCTCTCTCTCTCTCTCTCTCTCTCTGATTTTCCATTTCCCTTTTCCGATTCTCCGATTTTCATTTTTTATTTCCGATTTCGTATTTGTCTGCTGTTCCGATTTCGTATTCCCTTTTCGCATTATATCTTGGATCTTTTCATAGCAGCCTGCCGGGCGATTTCCTTCTCAACGTCGTCATCATCCTCATCTCCAAAACCAGGAGCCAGAGGGGGGAGGGGCGGCCTGCCAGCCACTGGCTTCTTCCAAAGCTGCAGACCGTAGCCGTTCATTTTGATTCTCCGAAACAAAGATGAATCGTCAAATTAACCCTAGATCACAAAAACAAACACTCCTCGGATGCTAATAGTCAATGCTACCGCAGTTCTCAAGCTTTCTCTCTCTGGAAGAATTTTCTCACCTTTTCATCGAATTCATCATTCGAAAATGTTATTGCTCTCTTTGTCGATCATCAGTTGTGTTTGATCTTCAGATTTTTTTCTCGGTGAAAATTAAAATTACCGCCCTGCTTTTTACTTTCGTTCCGTAAAGGGTAATTAATTTGGGTTTTTTCACCTTGACCATAAAAAGAAAAGTTTTTTCTAGAAAAGCCCAGTCTTTTGATTGTGACCAAGAAGTGGACAAGTAATCGCGCGAATAACCATCGTCTTCATCATCATCATCATCATCTTCTTCTTCTTCTTCTTCTTCTACTTCTTGTTAATTAATCACCATTCTCGGCATCAGCATGCATCATCTTCCTTCTCGATGTTTAATCAACAGCAATGTCATCATCATCATCAGCATCATCATCATCATCATCATCATCATCTCCTTTCATTGAGAAAAAAAATCAAACAAATTGACTGTTTGATTCTTTTGAACTTCAGTTATTGATCGAATACTTCAATCTTATTAGAAAATCTTAAATTCAGTGTTAGATTGAATCGATTTCTCATTCGTTATCATAACTTGTTGGGCTCACAAATTTTTTACGCTATTTTATTGCAGGATAATGGGTCCGGAGACGCTTCCCTGTGCTGGTAGTGACTATAATTCTCGTCTTCTAGATGGATCTCTATGTCAAGAAGGGAATGACGGAAGGCTAGTACTGCAACTCCAAGTACCTGTGGTTGATTACAAAAGTGAGGAGTATGCTAATTCTGATGATGAGGTTTTTTATCTAGAAGATACGGATGATGAAGGTGACCAGGTGAGGAATGTCGAAACGGGCGCAAGGTTTGATCCCCAATGCCCCATTGAAAATATCAAATTTAAAGTAGGCTTGAAATTCGATTCGCGTTGTACATTTCGTACTACGGTGAGGAATTATGCCATAGCAAATGGGTTCAACCTCAAGCATGTAAGGTCTACTGATGCATCCGAAGAATTTAAATGCTTAGAAGGTTGCCCATGGAGGATTTATGCTAGCTTGGATCAGATGAAGGAGTACTTTGTTGTGAAATCTTTAAACGATTATCATACATGCAGCAAGGCCACTCGGAACAGTCAAGTCACCTATAAGTGGATTGCCAACCATTTCCTAGATAAATTTCGAACAAACCATGATTGGAAGTCTGTCGATATAATGCGGGAAATCCACGAACAACTTGGAGTCAAAGTTTCACGACAAACATGTAGTAGAGCAAAAGCAGAGGCGCGCAACATGATTGAAGGGTCTTTGGAGGACCATTATCACTGGCTTCCTTGCTATGTGGCGGAACTGAGGAGGGTTTATAGGGGAAGTACTTTTTGAGATGGTCGTCGAACGGGACAATCCTGACTCTTTGGTTAGGTTCAAGAGACTATACGTGTGTTTTCAATCTCTAGCAAACGGCTTCAAGCACGGTTGCAGTGCCAGTCATCGGTCTCGATGGCTGTTTTCTAAAGACTATAGTGAAAGGTCAACTCTTGAGCGCTGTGGGTAAGGATGGAAATAATAGAATGTACCCTATTGCTTGGGCGGATCGTGTGGCGCGAAACTGATGGTAACTACTTATCCCCCCCGCTCGTGAGGAGACAACCTGGTCGACCCAAGAGAAAGAGAAGAATTGACAACAGTGAGATGGATCCGAATCGTCCAAGCTCCTCTAGGATGGGCGTGCGGATGACGTGCAACCTTTGTCACCACACTGGGCACAATCGAAAGATGTGCCCCCTAAGGAGTATACAGGATCTGAACATGGCATGATGAAAACTATTGTGATTCAAAACTGTTTACAAGGGAGGAGAGAGAGGTACCTTACTTACCCTTTAACTTATGATTCTTCGATTTTCTAACTAGCTTCTAGACCAATTCTACTGCATTTTCCTTTTCAACATCCTACTTCTTAATGTTTGGAATGTGATTTTCAGAACTTTTGAAGGGTTTGGAAGGCAAAAAGTTCTCAAATTCTGAGGCAGAGGATATTTCTACTTTCTTGGAACGAGCTTTTTTTCGTTTGGAAGCATGGACTCAATGGTTTAATAGAACTCAATCAGGTATTGCAAATGTTTGAAAACATCTAGTTTTGTTCTTTTGCCCCCTCATTAAGCCTCTCCGCACTCTTCTCATCAACCTTTACCGGATGTTTATAGAGAAAAAAGTGGAGAAAGAGATGGTTATTAAAATGAGCAATATCGGATGTTTGAAATCACTGTTATCGATTTTTTAATGAGGAATATCTGGATAATTACTATTTCAGGAAAGGAGCCACTTACTTATTACTGGCATGGACGAGACAACTCAACAAACAGGGAGTTGAATCCAAAGGTTCTTTTTTTTGCTGATTTATGTTGAGCTAAACTTCGTTCACCAAGATTTAATTGATTATTGAAAAAAATGTCAAATGACTTGAATTTTGGATTTTCAGACATTTTCTTCTGGATTTGATGATTATCCTCGTGCATCTCATCCAGACGAACATGAGCGCCATGTGGACTTGAGATGCCAACCTGCAGTCAAGCACAACAAGCAGCACCACTAGCTGGCCAAAGCCGGTGGCAGCAGCCACAATTGCTGGAGAAAGCCCGGTCCGGGTCATCAAAGTTGTACCACGTAACCCGAAAATCAGCGTCAGAATGGGCAGTCATGATCTTCTAGTCCGTTCAGATGGAGAGGCAGAGGTATGATGTTCTGTAGAACTCAACCAGCCAAACAGGGTTGTCTGATATTGTCTCTTCATGTGATTTTCCCCTGTAAAAATCAGTTCTTTCCCGGAGTTTTGATAACCTAGTGTCTCTGTCTTAGTGGTTGTTCTTGTTTTTATATTCATATAAATTGGCCCTAGATGCATATCTCTTTGCATCGATGTTTAATGTCTCCTCATATCATTGAATTATAGAATCAAAATCACTTTCCATGTAGCCATGTGGCCTCAAGGCTGCCAATCTGATTTCCCTTTGATTTTCACTTATCTGCCCATCAAATTGATCTTCACCCCCATGGATTTGAATGCGAGGGATTTGTCGCTTTCGAGACTACAATGTTAGAAGTTTGATTGAATATATTTACAGTCCAGGTGTGATATAGACAAGTATAAAGTGAGATTATGAGTGACCAGTTATGCAACTCCATAACAAGTATAAAGTGAAAGGCTTCAGTGCATCTATTGAACTGAAAATGCCTCACTATTCGTCGTGTTCGTCAGCAAATCGATTCTTGCATAAAATTTTTCTAGTATAAAAATAAATTGAGTTCATAATCGCTTTTCAATAATCGCCTGTCTTGTATAATGTTTGATTAATCGCTTCTCCACTCCAAAGTGCGTAAATATATGAAATACTTTCCAATAAATAAGATTCTTGAAAACATTAATATTTTTAAATTAAACAACATTTCAACATAGTTCTTCAATAATAAGTTAATGATTTCAAGACACTTAAAAATGAGCTGAACATAGAACGCGTATTTTCCGTTCTTTTAAACCAAACATATATACCAGATATGTCATAAATTTTTTAACTTATTTCTTCTCATGCTTGAGAAATTGTTGGGAATGGTGGGTCATTATCCATCACAGTCAATCAACTAGAAAACAATGATGAGATTTCAAATCTTTTTAAGCCATAGTCTACATTCTCAATCAATCAATATCTATCCACATTGAGTGGCATCACTCATTCATTATTTAACGAATTCTTAATTAAGTGATATGCAATATTATAAATATGTGGATACTGAAGATCAAACACAACTGATGATCAAACACAACTGATGATCAAACACAACTGATGATCGACAAAGAGAGCAATAAAATTTTTGAATGATGAATTCGATGAAAAGGTGAGAAAATTCTTCCAGAGAGAGAAAGCTTGAGAACTGCGGTAGCATTGACTATTAGCATCCGAGGAGTGTTTGTTTTTGTGATCTAGGGTTAATTTGACGATTCATCTTTGTTTCGGAGAATCAAAATGAACGGCTACGGTATGCAGCTTCGGAAGAAGCCAGTGGCTAGCAGGCCGCCCCTCCCCCCTCCGGCTCCTGGTTTTGGAGATGAGGATGATGACGACGTTGAGAAGGAAATCGCCCGGCAGGCTGCTATGAAAAGATCCAAGATATAATGCGAAAAGGGAATACGAAATTGGAACAGCAGACAAATACGAAATCGGAAATAAAAAATGAAAATCGGAGAATCGGAAAAGGGAAATGGAAAATCGGAGAGAGAGAGAGGAGAGAGAGAGAGAGAAACCTACCTTCTCCCGGAGGTTGCAATCTTCTCCCGTCCTCCTTGCCGTCCACGTCAGCGTCGTCCTCTCCTAATTTGCTGATACCTAGAGAAGAGGGTGGGATAGATGAGTGACGAGACGAGACCGCGAGGTCGTCGATTTCACACGGTCTCGTGTCAAAAATAATACCGAACTTACCAATTTGGGGAATTAAGAGAGAATTGAGGGGTATAATGGTAAATACGGGTCGAATCCACAGGGAATTTAGATATTTTCGAGATATCTTTTAGAATTTGGTCAAATTGGACGATGAATTGAGGTTAGAAATTAGGGAAAATGGTGTTTTTGGAAAGAAGACTTCAAATCGATTCCACGGAATCAAGAATCGATGAATTTGGACTTAATTTCGCGGAGAAATCGAAATTTGAAGTGGAGAGAAATTTTCGGACTTTGAAAATCGTGATTTAAGCTAAATTTTATAAAATTGAAATCTAAATCCTAACATAAACTAAAATTAAAGATAATTGGAGGATAATTGAGGTAAAACCGCTTCCACTAAACCCGTTTAGCGATCAAAACGAGGTGATTAAGCCGATTAATCACCGAAAACGTGAAGATCGTCACGCCGAGCTTCAAGCGTCGATTTCTCCCTCGATTTTCCACCAAATCTCGATTTCTACCCCTCCATGGATGCGGAATTGAGAGAGGAGGAGGAAGAGATCGAGAGAAACGAGTGAGAGAGGTGTCTAGACAGTCAATTTCATTGAAAACTCACTCGAATACATAGAACGGCGAAGAACAAGGCTATTTATAGCCCAAATTGGGCGAAACCGTCCGATCAATGCGTTAGGCTTGATCGACGGTTCAGATTAACCGTTTAATAGGTGAAACGTTATGAATAAATCGTGGCCGTCAGATTGTTGATGGACGCTCCAGATTAGGCCACGCGTGAGGCGTTATAAAACGCCTAGAAACGGTGCCCGTTAGATCGCGATCTAACGGCTGAGATGCGGTCCGCGTGGATGCATCTCGGCCGTTATAACTAAAATTAAATCGCACGTGTTGATTGATCTCCGGTGTGCCACTCTTCCACGCGATCGACGCGTACGATACTGCCACGTCGCCACCAATCCAGCCGTTATAATTCCTTTTAAAACGCACGTGATTGATGATCTTTTGATGGACCGTCAGTTCACGCGATCGACGCGTGATATTGATCCGCGCCGTCGATCCGACGCACCGCGTCGCGCCACGTCACCTGCAAGGTAAGTAGATTAGAAAATTAGTCCCACACGGACTAAATTATAGGAACATGTCGGGTATATAATACCCGACATATTAGAGGGTTAATACCCTCCCCCTCTAGGCGAGGCTGAAGACCCCTTTTAATACTATATGTAATAATAATATATATAAGATATATTCGCGCCACGTAGGCGCGTAGCGCGGGTCCACGTGGCGCTGCCACGTGGCCTTGCGTGCCACGTCGCATCCACGCGGGCCCCGCGCCCCAATTTTTTATTATTTTTAATATTATTTTTTTATTAAAAATCAAAAATAAAATCGTAGAAAATTCAGAAAAATACAGAAAAATCCCTAAAAATTGTAAAAATCATATCTTTTAAAATACAACTCCAAATTAATCCAAATTTCTTTCATTGGATCTGAAATTTAATTATCTATCATTCTAAAAATTCAAAATATTTAAATAACAAGAGATTTAATTTATATTTCAAAAATACATTCATTTTTAAAAGATTTTAACTCTAGAAAATTAAATGAATGTTCATAAAAATGATTTCTCTTATTATTTAACTTTAAAAACCATTCATAATCTCAAGTAAAGATGGGTTATACAATTATTTATCCTTAATTTATCATAATTAACCCTAATTTAGTGTATTTTGAGATTATGGCATAAATATGCATAAAATGATAAAAATGCACTCAAAGTATGATAACATGCACATAAATATGATGTTTTATGCCTTAAATTGCATGAATAATTATGTTTTATCATGTTAAGATTGCATGTTATCAATGAGCTGAAGAGGAAGCGCAGTGAGGGCAGATGCGCAGTGAGGGCAGATGCTGAAGAGGAAGCGCAGTCATCCGAGACAGAAGATGTGGATCTCGTTTTTCTTTCTGATGCGCGCGCCTTAATTTTTTTTTCCCCCATTGCCCTCGCTGATGTGGCATCGGATGACTTAATTCGCCGTCCACGTCAGCGTATGTGCCCCGCTGGCAGTGGATTTGGACAATTGAGAAGGTGGGAGTGGATTTGGACGCTCCTCAAAAGGTGACGATGTAGGGTGAGTTTTCCCCTAAGTTTTAAGGTGAATGTGAACAAAATTAATGTTATTCAAATGGTCTTAGTGTTCAAAAAGCTTTAGATAAAATTGTTTCTGATCATTTTTTAGCTTTTACGAATTTAATAAATTATCTTTGAATGATTTGGAATAATTTTGTTTTGAATTATAGGTAACAAAAGAAAATTTTTAGTTTTCCCTTGATTATTTTATACATAAGAACAAGAAGAACATGAATCCCCTTGAGCATTAGAGCGCAAAATTATCTTCAAAAGGTGATCACGTGCCATTGATGCATTCCAGAAGCTCTCAAAATTTTATAAGGCCGTTAGAACTGCTTAAATTTATTGCAAAAACAAATGTTTTTTCCCCTTTTCTCATCAAAAATACTTTTTGCGGAAAGAAATCGGCGGAGAAACTTATGGGCTAAGTATCCTCCCTAGGATCATATCACGAAATTATGTACATCAGTGTCGTCATGTTCTGATCATGAACTATGCCTAAAAATTTATTCCTCAAGCTGTTTCCTTTCTTCGTTCTCTGAAAAGATTGAAAAGAGAAAACGAAGAATCTATGCGAGAGTTCCCGTTTGCTAAAAAAGAAGAGAAAGTTTACCTCCAATGCAAGAAACAGTAAAATCCGTGGTCTGCTTCTAATTCCCTAGTCTCTTTATTGCCCGGCAGATCACTGTCTTCCGTACTTTTTGCATTAAAAAAAACGCCCTGCTCAAAGTACAAAATTCCAGAGAATTTATTGATTATTGCTGGGCAGTATATCTTTATTATTTTCTCTTCCTGTGAGAAGAAGAGGAAAAAAAAGGGAGCTCAAGTGGGTCAGAGATACTGAGAAAATTGGAAGCTGCGCCGACAGAGAGTAGTTACTGTTCCAAGATTCCTAGCTGTCAAAAACTCAGCCTGTCAAAGAGATTTAAGTGCTTGGAAAGCTCTCTGCTTTCTTTATTTCCTCGAATGTTGCACCTTTTTACTTTCACTCTTTTTCCCGTTCTTTACTTCCAATCTCTTCTGGTCATCACCTTCATTTCTCTCTATCTCCATAAATCTTTTTACTCTCCATTGCTCTCCGCCTCCATCTTTCTCTACCTCACACATCTCTCTCTCGTGATTTGGGCTCATCCTCCCTGTAGATATCTGTCTAAACTAAAAAAGAAAGTCTAACCCCATCAGTCTCCTCTACAAATTTCTCTACTCTAAACCTGTCGAGACTGACTCAGCTCTGTCATTCCCCTTGGCTCTCGCACTCTCGTGGGCACAAGAATCTCTTTCTCTCTCTCTCGCTCTCTCGGTCCATGGCTTCGCTGCAGGCGGCTGGGGAGGGATATCCGACAAGTGGAGCGGGCGCTCATCGGTCGTCGCTAGGGAAGAGGATCTTTCGGGGCAGTGTTCATCGTGCTGGCCGCCATTACCCTGCTCTCGCTGGTGGCTTGCTTTCTCAGCCGAACCTTCTCTCGCCGCTTCACCGATGATATCGAGATTAGCTTCCCCTCTCCGTCAAATAAGCTGCCCAAGCTCGACCATGAAGCCCGCGCCGTCAAAAGTCAAATTTGAAAGCTATACAGCGAGTGAGAGACACCAACACAGCGAGAGAGAGATAGAGCGAGAGAGGAGAAGTATTTAATTTTATTTTTAATTCGTCAGCTTGTTGATTCGGGCGTTTTATGCGAACTGCCGGGAGTTTTGTTATTCTTTTTCCCCTTCGGTTCATGGGGAAAATTACAGGGGACGGCCTAAACCACGAAGTATGATGAGAGAGAGATAGAGAATTTTTATTTCATCATCAAGGATCTACAGTAAATTTGTAGCTTATTCATTCAACTAGTTTATTCAGACCGCTAGGAATTGTTTTGTTCACCTCACATCTTAGAATGATAAAGAGAGAGCGGTAAGGAGAAGAGAGGGGAGAAAGTTAGAGAGAGTGGAGAGAGGTGAGAGAATGGAGAGAGGTAAGAGAGTGGAGAGAGGTGAGAGAGTAGAGAGAGGTAAGAGAGGGGAGAGAGTGGAGAGAGGTGGGAGAGTGTAGAGAGGTGAGCGAGGGGAGAGAGGTAAGAGAGTGGAGAGAGGTGAGAGAGTGGAGATAGGTGAGAGAGGCGAGAGAGTGGAGAGAGGTAAGAGAGTGGAGAGAGGTGAGAGAGTGGAGATAGGTGAGGGATGAGGGAGAAAGATCTAGAGAGAGAGACTTAGACAGAGAGATAGTGAGAGAATCAGAGAGTGCGGGAATGTAGAGAGATAGAGAGACAATGGTAGCTCGTGAGACAGAGAGAATGAGGGAGAGAAAGATAAAAACGTGCCATAAAAAGGGACAATAGACAGAATTCTCGAGGGGAAAATTATGGATGGATGAAGAGAAAATTATGAATATCAAGTGAATAAAACATAGGAGGATAGAGAACTATGACAGAAAAAAGATAGAAAAAAGATTATATTATACCATTTTTAAAGCCCATCTATTTCCTCTCTTATTGGGCTGAAGCCCTCTTTCTCTCTCCTCTCTCTCCTATATATATTTCTCTCTTGCATGTATCCGTCTAATCAGAAAAACCTAGCCGTCACTTTGTTTTGGCTTCTCTCTCTCTCACCTATCGATCGTCTTCTTCTTCCTCTCTTACCTTGCAACATGGTATCAGAGCAAGGTTAGAAGGGGAGATTGATCTACCCTGCTGTAGTTACCTGCCCTGCCGACGGTTCCTTGCCCTGCTACCTGCCCTACCGTGCTGCCGCTCGCTGCCCTGAAGATATTCCGCGCCGCGTCGCTTCTACTTGCAGCCGCCCTGACGTTATTCCGATAGAATAACGTCGCTGCTACATCGCGTCGCAGCATTGCGTCGCAGCTACCTGTCGCCGTCATGGTATTATTCCGCGCCGCCCAGACGTTGTTCCGCGCCCAGACGTTGAAGATATTCCTGCGCCATTTTTCCGCCCTCTTGACGATGTTCTTCGCCATCTTTCCGCCAGACGTTGTTCCTCTTGACTCTGGTCTTCGACATTTTTTTTCTTTCGCCCTGACGCTGGTCTTCGCCCTTACGCTGATATTCGGTTGCCTACCCGATCGTGATGCCGGTCTTCGCCTCCTCGTTGCCTACCCGATCGCCCTAACGCTGATATTCGGTTGCCTACCCGATCGTGACGCCAGTTGCCTACCCGATCGTGACGCTGATATTCGGCTGCCTACCTCGTCAGGCCACCCTCATTCCGCCCTGCATACGAGGCCGGCTTGACGCCGGATTGCAGCCTGTCCGCCGCTCCTGCTTCTGGGAGCACCTTCCGGGAGGACCCGGACCTCCTATCCATCCTGCAAATATTGCGGGAAGACGACTCACCCATCAGAGAAGTGCTGGAAGGAGTTTGGGAAACCTGCCTAGGCTATGGCTGCTGCTGGAGGCAAGACGTCTGCGACTATGTCCCCGACGGACGGATCATCCTCGACTACTGCGGGAATAGTCAGCCTCACCCTATCTCCCTCGGAGCTGGCCTATATTCAGGCATCACGCGCCTCCTCACTCTGTCCGCCCACGGCACCATCGGCCAGTCTTGCGGCACTGACGAGCAGCTTGGTGTCCTATGCGGGAGGACGGGGATCGTCTCCAGGTACGCCGTCTATCTCAACTCCTCATACTACTTCTTGGATTATTGACTCGGGGGCCTCTTCCCACATGACCGGTCTTTCCACTATCCTCACCTCTTATCGACCTGAAACCTCCATTCCTGACGTCCGTATTGCTAACGGACGTTCTTGTCCTGTCCTTGGCTCCGACCAGTCTAGTGCTACTTCGTCTCTACCTCTATAGAACGTCCTGTATATCCCTGGATTTCCTGCGAATCTGTTGTCCATCAGTGCGATCACTAAAGCCCTTCACTGCGGTGTATTTTTCTATCCTCATCACTGCGTCTTCCAGGATCTAGACACGGGCCGGAGGATTGGACTGGGCCGTGAGAACGGCCGTGGCATCTACGAGCTGGTGGCTGACTCTCCCTCTCCGAGACTTCAAGCTCTTTTTGCACTCTCTGCTTCCTCTAGTTCCCTTCATGACTCTCTTTTGTGGCACTGCCGATTGGGGCATCCTAGTTTTGCCAAACTTAAAGAAACTCTACCTTGGTTAACCTTATCTAAGTTTCATTGTGAGTCTTGTGAACTCGGGAAGCACCATCGATCGTCGTATCCATCGCGCACTGGTCCACCTACCCATCGCTCGTTTGACTTGGTCCACTGTGACGTTTGGGGTCCGGCCCCGCATCCATCGCCCACAGGAGGAAAGTACTACATGGTGTTCGTTGATGACTACACCCGGGCGAGTTGGACATACATTCTGACAAGTCGAAAGGAGGTACTCTCTCGCGTTCAGCACTTTCTACTTGAGATTATTACCCAGTACGAGACGATCGTCAAAGTCCTCCGCACGGACAACACACTTGAGTTTACTCAGAAGGCAATTGAGGACCTCTGTCTGGCTCATGGCATAGTTCATCAGACTACCTGCCCATACACCTCGCAGCAGAACGGGGTGGCAGAGCGGAAACATCGACACCTCCTGGACATGGTACGCACACTGCTACTTGCCATAAGGGTACATCAGTATCTTTGGTGCGAAGCTATTCTGACCGCTACATACCTGGTGAACCGTCTTCCATCTGCCGCTCTTGGAGGTGCTATTCCCCTTCAGCGATTGACCCCCGCTGCTGATATCTTCTCTCTACCACCTCGGGTGTTCGGCTGCACTGCCTTTGTCCAAGATCACACCCCTGGCCTCTCCAAGCTGGCTCCTCGTGCCCTAAAGGGTGTGTTCGTCGGTTACTCTCGGACTCAGAAGGGCTACCGTGTATACTTCCCAGATCGGCGTCAGTATGTTACTTCCGCAGATGTTACCTTCCATGAGGACGTTCCCTACTTTCCATCTACTCAGTCTGGCGGGGATCTCTCCTCCCCATCCCTTTTATCTTCGGTATCTGCTACCACCGTTACCGATCTCCCTATGACTGCCCCTCCTTCGGCTGTTACGATTTCCTTGCCTGAGGCGTCACCTCCTTCGGCATCCCTCCAGTCTGATCCATCCTCTGAGCTGGAACCTCCCTCCTCCCCACTATCCCCTGTTCTGGCCACATCACCACCACCTTCCCCACCTCCTCCCGTATCTGACCTTGACCTTCCCATTGCCCTTCGCAAGGGCACTTGCCAGTGCACGCAATACCCTATTGCCCATCATGTCTCTCCTGCCCGCCTTTCTCCTTCCTATCAGTCCTTTGCCCTTGCCGTTCTAACCGAGTCAATTCCCAAGTCGTATATTGAGGCGTTGCAGGTACCGGCGTGGAAAGCGGCGATGGATGCAGAGTATGTGGCCTTCATTTAGCGGGAGACCTGGACGCTGGTTCCTCGGCCTCTTGATGCGAACGTTGTCTCCTGCAAGTGGGTGTACTCCCTCAAGTACAATCCTGACGGTTCTATTGCTCGCTACAAGGCGCGTCGCGTGGCCCGTGGCTTTTCTCAAGCTTATGGTCTTGACTATCATAAGACATTCTCGCCTGTGGCGCGCCTCAGCTCCATCCGTGTCCTCTTCTCTATCGCTCTGGATCAGTCCTGGCCGCTTCATCAGCTGGACGTGTCCAATGCCTTCCTTTATGGAGACCTCGCTAAGGAGGTATTTATGGAGCAACCGCCTGGGTATGTTGCTCAGGGGGAGTCTTCTGAGGTGTGTCTCCTCAAGAAGGCTATCTATGGGCTGAAGCAAAGCCCGCGTGCGTGGTTCCACAAGTTCTCGCAACTGCTTTTCTCGTATGGCTTCGTCTCTACTGTATCCGATCCTACTGTCATGCGGAAACCCACCCCGCATGGATGTGTTATCCTGGCTGTGTACGTGGACGACATCAACATCACTGGTAGTGACGACGCCGAGGTGGCTGCGACCAAGGCTTATCTGGCTCAGCACTTCGTGACACGAGACTTGTCTCCCCCCAGGTACTTTCTTGGACTTGAGATAGCTTACCGTCCGGGGCAGATGTCCATTTGTCAACGGAAGTACGTGCTGGATTTATTGGAGGAGACAGGGATGATGGGGTGCAAGCCGGCCTCCTCACCCATGGAGCAGAATGTGGATTGGTGGGACAATGCTACTGCACTTCTCGAGGATGCAGGCCTCTACCGCCGACTTGTGGGGAAATTGATCTTCCTCACCGTGACTCGCCCGGACATCTCCTATGCGGTTAGTGTCTTGAGTCAGTTTATGTAGGCTCCTCGCAGTATCCATCTGGAGGGTGTCTATCGGCTTCTGGCGTACCTTAAGAGAGCTCCGAGGAAGGGCCTCTTGTATCGGCGACAGGGTCATCTACACATTGAGGCCTACTCTGACTCTGGATTCGCTGGTGACAATGAGGATCGGAAGTCACATGGTGGATATGCCACCTATGTTGGAGGTAACCTAGTCACATGGCGCTCTCAGAAGCACTCTATTGTATCCCGCTCTAGCGCCGAAGCCGAGTATCGAGCCATGGCAGATACTACGACAGAAATGATGTGGCTACGCTCTCTTCTCACGGAGCTTGGCTTCCCGCCAGAAGGGCCTATGCAGATGCACTGTGATAACATGGCTGCTACCTTTATTGCTGGTAATGCGACGTTCCATATGAGGACGAAGCATATTGAGATTGACTGCCACTTCATACGACAGTATGTCGTTAATGGTACCATCTGTACCCCGCACGTCGCTTCCGCACATCAATTGGCAGACATCTTTATTAAGGCCCTACCTAGCCCTACATATGAGACCATCGGATCCAAGCTGGGCATGTTTGATCTCCACGCTCCAGCTTGAGGGGGAGTGTTAAAGCCCATCTATTTCCTCTCTTATTGGGCTGAAGCCCTCTTTCTCTCTCCTCTCTCTCCTATATATATTTCTCTATTGCATGTATCCGTCTAATCAGAAAAACCTAGCCGTCACTTTGTTTTGGCTTCTCTCTCTCTCACCTATCGATCGTCTTCTTCTTCCTCTCTTACCTTGCAACAACCATATTTTCATGGCATATTTTTATTTTCACGATAATCAAAATGAAAAGTGCACCACGGGAACCATTTATGATAAAAATACCATTGAATAAGAGAAAATCATAAAGATCATGGGGGAACAAGTGCATGTCACAATGAGTGAGATCTACTTATCCTTGATGCCCATATGCTCTTCTGCTCTGTTGTATTTTCTAATTTTAGGATGGATAAGAAGATTCATTTGGGCGATGCCATCATCTGGATGATGGCATTGGATGTTGGATATTGACTACTAGATGATGGTATTGTGGGTGACGGTTTTGGATGTTGGTAGGTGGGGTGATGGTGTCGGATATCAGATATCATTAGGATATTGATGACGATACGGATATCGTTAGGATCTGAAGAAAAATCATAACAAAAAAAGGTGAAAAAATGCTGAAAAAAGGGGAAAAAAATATTTTGGAATTCACGGTGATGAACAGGGGAAGGCAAAACAAGCAGCGCCAGGTCATTGGAGGGAGATGGTGGAGAGGATGAAGAGAGCCAAGGAGCTTACTTTGGTGAATTTGGTATGGTCTTTGGTGGTGGACAAAGAAAGTAGTTCTCATCTGCGACCTCGCTCCTTATTCTCGACTCTTCTGTCTCTACTCTCTACTTACTTTTTGCTCTTGAAGAGTAGTGAAAACCTCATCAGCAGTTGACTTTTCTGTCTGCCATCATTTTCTAAAATGGGCCAAATTCATGTTGGGCCCAAAGAGCAACGGGCCCCAGGGCAGCTGCAGATTCGTGGGCCTTAGACACCCAGAAAAGATAATGATGGCATGACAACCATGGCGATGACAGATGGTCACACACCAAAAGGACAGAGCACAAAGATCATTCCAATTATCCTTCGTGTGCTCTTGGCCCAACGCTCTACAAGCGGTCAAAAACCATTGTGTCAGCACTTGGAATCAATAAAAAAATTGCAGAAAAACAGGAAATAAAATCTTAAATGTCGATGCGGTACACCGGAACAACCCCACTGCCCATGAAACTAGGCGTCTATGTCTCTATAATCCCATGATGAGTCGGTAGCATCACGCCCACAACCTACGTGCACATGTAGCTTTATATGATAAGATTTCATAAAATTTATTTAATTTGATTTCAGAAACTATAAATTTAAAGACTATAAAGAAAATAACATGATATATGGTACCTTCATCTATGGCGATATCAGTAATGTCCACAGCCTCCTCCATGACATAATTGTACCACTTCATGGTCCTTCTCTTTAGCCAACACTTCAATGTCACCAATGTCTCGATGTTCTGTATTGTGAGGTGTGACCGCTTGCAAGTAAAAATAGCTTGCTCAACAGAGAAGACATGTTATGTTGGTGCACTAGTTGCACACACTGCTAGGAGCTCCTGTGAAACTGGGCAAGGGCTGTCAAAGCAATGTTGCCCTTATGTGCCCACGAATAAAGCACACTGCCGCCCTTGTCCTTAGTGATCTCCTCCAAATATGCATCGAGATGCAGTGATGGGGTCGCAGTAGACTACATGGGCCCCTCCTTCTTCTTAGTTACTCAATTGAACCACTCCTTGGGTCCACTTTGAGTAGGAGGTGTGGTAGATGGAGTCAATGAGGCCGACGGAGAAGGTAGGAGTTTCTCACATACTCTATTGCCCCCCTACTTGTCATCTTGTCAAGCATTGCACCCAACAATACTGTCACCAAGATCGGTTGATTCTCCCAAAGAACGTACTGATAAGTGTCCATTTTCTTCTTCATGGCTTGGCATGTGGCATTTATGGACTGCCTCTATTCAAAGCCAAGCTTCTTCATGGCTGCAAAAAGTGTCTAAGAGTCGAAGGCAAAGGCAAAGGCTCAAGGATCTCAATAAATATCTTGATCAACTGGTACTCTCACTTGATCAACGCTCAAGGATCTTCAAGAGATTCATCTCCACTTTATCCATCTTGAAATGCAACGCCCCTTGGTCAAGAACAACTCTCTTCTCCAAAGTACCTTTTAGCATTTCAAAGCTTCAAATTGGAGCTTCTAATGGGAGGATGTTGCAGTCCGACATCTTCAAGTCTACACACAAGCTTGCGTACATCTTTTGTTGGCTACCATTGCATGTACCACGAACTCTCAAACTCACCCTCTCCACTACCTCATTGAGGGTGAGACACTAATGGGGCTCTTGTGTGTCTTCACCTTCAAGCTTTGCATCACTTTTGTGTTCTATTTCCATGAGAAACTCCTCCGATTTGTCTTCCTCAAACAACATTGTGGATGAGATAAAGAATCTCTTTATTTGCACTCAAACAACGCATTTTTACGATGTGCATGATAACAGATAACTTACACGTGTGATTTCATGATTATTAATGCAAATTAAGGCATTAAGTATTCTATTCCTATGCATGTTATCATACTTTGAGTGCATATTTATCATTTTATGTAATTTAAAATTATAATCTCAAAATATATCATTTTAAGGAGTAATCAAACATAATTAAAAGTTGATATTTGAGAGTAGATTATTCCTATTTTAAATTTGAGATTATAATTGAGTTTTTACAGCTAAATAATGAGAGAAATTTTTTTTATATATACTCATTTATTTTTCTAATTTTTATTTGTCAAATAAAATGAGTGGATTTTTTAGATAAAATGTATTTTCTTGTTATTTCTTAAATTTGAATTTTTATAATGATAGATTATTTAATTTCTGATAAAAAAGTAGTTGTATTTCCATAGTTATAAATTTTATAATTTTAAGGGATTTTTATATAATTTTTTAAAATTTTTCTAAATTTATTTTGATTTTTTAAAAATTAAAGCATGAAATAAATTTTGGATTTTGGCATTGGTGATGATATGGTATGCATGCTTGCATGTCGCCATGTGGCGACATATACGCTAACATGTGGCACATGATTAACCCGTCATTAGTGATTAAGCATTCTTTTAAGGACATAAGATAACCCTTTAAAACACTCAGCTATTTATACTTGATATGTTATGTTATTTTCGCAATATGGGACTATCTTTCTCTTTAGTTATGCAAGTGATGTGGTTCACTCAGGAACGTTTGATTGGCGCAGAGGAAAGAGAGTTAATTCTTAGCCCTTCACTTTCACTTAAGTGAAGGGGGTACGTGAAGCAATATTATTCGCCGGTGAATCATTTTTCTAAAAATCGTCCAATCTTAGTTGTTTATCTAGGGAGTTATAACGGCTGAGATTAAGTGCAACCCGATAGACTTCGCGAGACGCGTGACAACATTTTAAGCATCAGATGAAGATTGAACAATGAGCATTATGTGATGTTTCTTCTTATTGCACGATGTGGCAACATCTTAGCGCTTCATCTTCAATCGAACAGAAGGGACTTAATGGTGATAGTTTGTATCTTGGCGTTTCATTGAAACCGTTGATCAAAGATCAATCGTCAAATCCAACGGCCACACCCAATTTTTGCCTATTTATACTCTCTCTTAAACGGTGCAAATCATTCTTAGATGTTTCGATCAATCAAACCTTTTGTACATCTGAATCCTTGAATCTCTTATTTTTTTCCTCTTTTAGACTCATTTCCTCATCCGAGGAGTGTTAGAAATCAAGATTTCGTCGAGGGAGAAGAAAGACTTTGCCGCTTGAACTTCGAACTTTCATATTTCAAAACACGGAATAAACAAGCTTGATATGATGATTAATTATATTATTTTGAGCATTATTTAGGGTTATATTACATGTTTTCTTCCTAATCTTTCTTCTATTAACATTAAATTTTAATTTTGATGCATAGATTATTTAATTTTATGAATTTTAGTTAATTTCTCTCTCTTCGCGATCAAATTTTCTCTCTTGATTTCGCTCCTTGATTTCTTTGTGAATACTTATCAAAATTGAGTGATTTTTAATTCCATGGATTCATCTTGGAGTTTTCTTTCTAAAAATACTAATTTCTCTCATTTTCCACCTCAATTCATTGTCCGATTTGATCTAATTTTAAATATATGTTAAAAAATTCCCTAATTCTTGGTTGATTCGACCCTTATTCACTATTATACTAATCAGTTCATGATTAAATATTTAAATTGGAGAGTTTGGAAATTATTTTCACATAAGGAAGTGTATTTTCAATGACCGCATGAATCATTTCATCAGTGCACTAAGTATGACACATGACATTTTGAGCTGAAGTTCTTGTTGCAACCCTTAAGCTCCCTTGCCATGAAAACAATCATTCTCTTGTTGCTCGAGGCATTAGTTTACACTTATGAACAGATAAAACATTACAATGAATAGACTATAAACTGAATGTGTGTGTAAGATTCAACCCTATTATAGTGTGGATGACAGTTATTTATGAGATATAGGAAAAGCTTCCAAAGTAAGTTTACAAATTATGTGAAGGAAAATTCAAGTTTTGCGAGGATGGATTGAAATATAGATCACCATGTAATACGTTAAAGTCATCATAACTTACTTTAATAGGGTGTTTATGTAAGTTTTTTTTTCTCTTTGTAAGAATATTTAAGCCACAATTGTAAATGATAAGAGAGATTTTTGACCTAATCCCTTAGGGAACCAAGCTCTTGGGTTTCCCTTCCTCCCTATCTCAAAATGTCTAAAATCTAATATATATATATATGCTTAGAAATTCCTCAAAAAATTCATTTCCATGTTGTGGTAGAACTTAGAAATCTAGAACCACTTATAATCTGTTGATGCTTAATGAATGATTTTTCTTGGGACTTGGAAATTATTCATATGAAAGCCTTTATAACATGCATTAAATAAAAGAAATATTTAGTTATTAGATTTTAAGAAATTCACCTTTATCCTAAAAGAATCAAGGAAAGCATGTCATTTAATTAATTCAAAATTACATTTTCTTAGGTAAATGGTTATTCTGAAAAATTATGCTCATTTTTTGCATTTTAATTATTAGTTAAAAAGTATCTGAAAAATACATTTTCATTTTAATTATTCTTCTCAAAATTTTTGCTTTTTTTTGCATCCACATGATCATGAAATGTATTTTGACTTTCTCAAACTTTTTTTGAATTTTTAGTTCATGGTAATCTTTAGGAATTTTGAAAATCTCTATATTTTTACTCAATTTTCTTGATTTTGAAACTTTCAAGGTTTAAAATTTCATCACTCATGCTTGGACAACTAAAATGTTATAGATAAATTCTTAATTCAATAAAAAAATTTGAGTCTTTATAAAATACAAATAACCTGAATAATTCAATCTTTATGAAAAAGAGAACTCAAAATCATAATCATCAGATGATCTTAATAAATATCAAAACTGGGGAGAAATCACATCTTATAATAACTAAAAAAATGATTTGACATATTTAGAAAGCATAATTTGACAAATTTGTTTTTCTCACGAAAATTAATGCTTCCTATTATTTTAAACTGTGACATCAAAATGAAAAATTTAATAGAGACATATTTGAATTTTTTGATCTAATAAACATTTGATTCTTGTGATCCACGATGAAGAATTTTTTCAATGTCTTCATCATTTTATAATTTTTATGGCGTTGGTGAGACCTGTTATGAATGTCAATGATTTTAAGAGCTCAAAAGATTATTAAATTATAAATAATCAATTTGTATGGTGAATCACTCTAGTTACATGAATATCTGATAAAACGTATTATGTTTCTCCCCATGAACCTCATTTCTCTTTCTCTTCAATTCTCCATCTCTTGATAATTAGTTCAATGCATCTTAACCCAAAAAATTGTTCTACATATTTTCACAAAAAAATTATACTCAATCCTAAATTACATGGTCCCTATTCTCTCCTTTTCTCTATGTTGCTCTACATTAATATCATTCATGGTCTTTATAATGAGTAAATTTTCTCTATTTCTCTTCCACAACTCTCTTCTCTCCTCAAATTAATTTCTCTTTCGTCACACAACCAATTGTCGATCTCTCTCTCCCTCTCTCACAGTCTAAATGATTATCTCTCCTCAAACATTGGTTATCTCTCTCTTTGCTCAAGATCACATCTCAATGTATCTCTTGCTTTCTCATATGGTATTTCTTCTAGTGGATACTTTCTGCACTCTAGTCAGGCAATGAGATAAATTTTATAGAAAAATTTAAAATAATATTATTTGAATACTACAATTAATTCAGTCATCAAGATATTAAACCCATCAACGTGCATGTACTCTATTGATTTCGGTATTGACATCATTCATATTTCATAAATATTTCATAAATATTTCATGCGTGGTCTATAATTTTAATGTGTATTTGATCAATATAACCATCTTTTGTGCAGCATAGCCATTCAACATGATCTTGGGATCTTGAGGAGATCACTTTAAATCTTAGGGTAGTGGTCTTGAGAAAATGGGAGACATAAAAAAACATGTGGCAGAAATCTGAGTAGTCACGAGTGACAATTTAGAAAGCAAAAGGGAACTTTTCATCTGATGATGAAAATGGGGTGGTGGTTAAGATGGGTTTAAGTGAGAATAAAAATGGCCAAAATAGCAAGAGACATCTGCATCTAAGAGTATTGTGCGGAGTTATGTCAAGAAGTTCGCGACATTTGAATTGGGCGATGCCATTCAATTAAGACACATGGTGATGCGAACCGCGTACGCTTCGTTATCGAGACGAGATGGTCGAAAGTAGGGTTGAGGAAGCGACTGAGGACGAGTGGGAGAGCGGATAGGAGAGAGGAGGGAATAGTGGAATGCCTTCTCGGCGAATTCGTCGTAGCTTCTCCGTCACGAGGGTGTCTTCTCCCTCGAGGAACGGCGCCCAGGACCCGATGACCAACCCGAGAAAAAAATTCGGATGATAACTAATTCATCACAGTAAATTCCAAGTGGGTTGCATGTCCTCCCCAGACTATCGGGGCTCTCTATTTAACGACCCACTGTCTTCTCTCCTTTTCGCGACGCACCTCCTGGAGGTTCTAGAAATAAACGAATTCGGTTGGGCGCGCTGCCGACTTGGCAGAGAGCTGCGGCCGCTCCGTCACGCGCTCCCTCGTTTCGTCGTCCTCTGCACTTGTACCCGCAGAGACTGTGCGTTGGAGGAATCGGGCCGCTTTCACCTTTTAGCGACTATCATCCTCCCGGGTTCAAGAAAACTCGACCCAGAGTCGGGAGATGACTGGTTCAGATGGGGACTGCTAACGCCCTGGTACTGTGCACGAGATCGCGACGTCGAATGTTGCTGAATTTTCCATTCTCGCTTTATAGCTATCTCAGTAGGCGTTGACACTGATCTTCCGACGGACCTCTGCAGGGCCGGCGGCGCAGGATGCAAACTATGAGAGCGTCCATGGACGTATCGCTTTAGGGCTGTAACCTGATCATCACCATGTCCTCCCCTGGAACTCATCGGGCAAGGCGATGTTCGCTCGACTGTGGACTTGACTCTTAGTGTTGCACTCCGTGAGCCGTGCGCGCGCACTTGTTGGTGAGTGCCGGAGATCAGGTGGCGAAAGTGACGGCCTCAGTGGATCCCGCTCCCGATTTGGTAGAGGAGGAGGTCGATCGGTAAGTTAGGATCCATCCCGAGTAATGGCGGAAAAGGGAGTAACCCGTGGCGCAGTGTTCGGAGAAGTTGTATGCGAATTCCGCTCGGGTAGGAGTTCATCCCAAGCTGTGAGTATTTCCTTGGATGAGGCATCACAATATATTTCCCAAGGTGCGATTGAGGTAACTCGGTTTGTCCGTCCGCTTGCGGGTGAAAAGCCGTCGAGAACTGAGTGTAGTTCCCATTAGGCGCCCGAGAGTCCTCCAAAAATACTCATGAAAGCGCACATCACGATCGGAAGCGATGCTCGGGGGATCTCCGTGGAGACGAACCACTTGTTGAAGAAGAGCTTGGCGGTATGCGCAGCAGTCGGTCGTCTCGAGCACGCGATAGAAAATGAGCCATCTTACTAAAAGCGGTCACACGACCACCAGTATGTGAATCTGTTGCCGTCGAGTGCGAGAGACCCAAGATGAAATCAAACTAACCTCTTGCCGGGGAGAGGCTGGAGCAGCAGCGACGTAGATAGGGGCCTGAATTCCGCCGTGGAGCTTGCCAACGGTGCGAGATGGAGCGAGAGACCGATCAGGCGACGAACGTCTCGTCGGAGCCGCGGCTGTGATAATAGCGATCCTCTAAGGCCCGGAACGTCTTTGTGACGCCGAGTAGCCCAGCGAGTCCTCCCCGTGCAGCTCCCAAATGAGAAAATCCCTGGGTGGAACCTCACGGGAGCGCAGAGACCATCGTGGAAAGAAAACCCCGATTCTATCCCAGGTACTCATCGAGGGAGTCGTTGGCCGAGGCAGTGTTTCTCTAGATCTCGCGGAAGTCCGGGGCAGTAGCGATAGGAGAGAGCTGATCGAACCCAATAATTGCTGCTTTAGAGATCTGAAGACGTGGCGGCGGGGCTGAGGGCGTCAGCGGCGCGGTTTCTTCAGCCAGAGCTGGTGACGAGAGAGAATGTGAATTCTTGTAAGAATTCCATCCAGCGTTCGTGGCGCTCGCTGAGTCTGTGTAGGAGTGGAGGAATCGGAGCGAATCATGACTCGGCTGGGTGGTAGCGTGAAATTCTGATGGATATAGAGACATGTCGCCAAAACTTGAGCTGGGAGTCACGGCATCACCCGACAACTCCCGCATGCATCGAGTACTCGACTCGCATCGATGAGCTCCCTCGCCGTAGCCACGCTCTAGGGTGCGTGTCTTGTGCAGATACCGCACTAATTCTGCATCTAGGAGGCGTGCCCGCTGGAGCGCATCCCGAAATAGTGCCATTAGAGTCGGGAGTCAAAGTATTGGAGCGAGTGATCGAGATTTTGAGCCGGCTGGAAGGCGCATTCGGCATGTGATCTCCAATCGACTCCCGGTGCCTGCGGAAGATGCTCCAGGTCGGTCGACGGCACATGGCCCGGCCCGAGTTGCGGGTGAAGCCGCCACAGTAGGCAGGCTAAAGCGCAGTGGAAACTCGGGAGCTTCAAACCACTGTACCGGGAGTCGAGCCATTCTACAGTGCCTTGGATTTGGCCAGCGATCCACCTGGCGAGGCCCGCCGCCGAGACAGCCAGACCCAAGAATGATGATCACACGGGTTTGGCGGGCAGAAAGGAGTCACTTTCGAGTGTGGGCGTACAAAGTTGCTCCTCCTGAAGCTACCGCAGACAGCGTTCGAGAGTGCCCTTTCCTTATGTTCGTCCACGACCCGGCTGATGAGGCCAGAGACTATCATCAAAACAGTAGACCACCAAGAACCTACCAGCTGAAGGTGGTACCTGCGTCACGAGCCGCACGATCGTGCGACCACGTCGAATGGCACGACGAGCCATCGTAGAGTCACTTCGTGCTTAAATGATGTGTCTTCCATTCATCACACGGGACTGATACGGACTTGATGATACCCGTTCCGGAGGTCCAGCCTGGAGGAAGACGGCGGCCCGGGAGAGCCGATCTAGAAGGTCATCGATCGCGTGGAATTGGAAGCCCAGATGCTCGCTTGCCGTGATGCGGTTGATGGCTCGCGATGATACATACGTGCGAGCTCAGCGCTAACTCGCTTTTCGAGGAGGCTGAGCTGGACCGCATGGCATGGGCTGGCGACTTTCACGTATGAGAGCGCGCGCGAGTAAGTCCTCCACTTGCCGTTGGAGTCTCGAGGCTTTGGGTGTTGGCGGCGGTAGCGGTAGATTGGGCGAGTGGAGCCGCGAGTATAGCGAGTCTATGAGTATCTGTAAGACCTCGATCGGGAGGTAACGCGTCGGGTGATTCAGTCGCAGACGGCGGCGAAACCTGCGGGAAATCGGCAATCTCCAGGCGCGGGAGGTGTGGTCTTGGTACGTACGGACGGCCCAGCGACGGGAGCTGCCCTGTCGACGTCTTGGAAGAATCGGTGTCGAGGCGAAACGATTCTAGAGGATGTTGCCGTGAGTGGCGTGAGATTTGAGGGCTCGCGGCTTCTCTGTGTCCAGTCTGCATGGAATAAATGGGTCGTCAAATCTGCTGAGCGCCCTGAAAATGAAAACGTGCATCGCGTGGTCCTTCGTGCCGCTGCACGCCCCGTGGCAGAGCCATGGTCGCGACTGAGTCAAACACGCTCCGACGCCCCATGGGGAGGATGTCGCACCAGATGATCCCCACCGATATCCCGCCACCTTCAAGTGGCAGCAACCAACAGCATCGTTTAGCGCGCTCAGGGAGCGCTTCATTAATCCACACATGGCCTTGTGTGCGTACGCTGGAAGGAGGCGACGTGGTAGAAGTCCTGAGTGTGGACTGGAAGGCTGCCGCCACGTACGTGTCACCACGACTTCCCACTATCTACCGTGAGTTTTCCCTGCACGTGGAACCTATCTGTCGAAAATGTCGAAAATATGTGCAGGCGGAGAGGGATCCTCTATACGCCAGAGGACTTCTTCCCATGCAAGCTTCAGATATCGGATGTCATAAGTGCCCAAAGAGCGTGAAGAGCTCCGGGAGTGTCTGGGCTGTCATCGTGGCTTCACTTCTTTCGATAATGCGTCCACTGACAAGTAGGAGATCCTTCGAGGCGCAGGGCGAGTGCCTGGGTCAGCCTGCACATGCGCTTTATGACGTAGGCATCTTCGAAGGGGAGCGGGGCGTAAGCTGTTCCCTCATCTTGAACCTCAAACCAGCGGGCGCGCAAGTGTCGATGCCGTGCTGCCGAGAAGATGGGCAGCTGAAGCCGGTAAAATGTCCCCACCCTGGCAGCTCAGTAGCGGCGACTCGTGCTCCGTCTCTGCTCATGACGTGGAGACCGCTGAGCCTAGAGTCCCAGCATGGGCGTCTCGTGGTAAGAGGGCTGGTTGGCATGCTCACCAGGGCGTAGCATATGGGCCCGTGCTATTGGGCGAAAGGCGTGGGCCAGCGCGTGTTGGACTCATCGACGCTCGTGGAGGGAGAGGCGGAGGAGGGGACGCGCGAGTGCTAGGCTGGAGAAGTTGACACATGGCGTTTTGTACGCTGTCTTTGTAGGAAAAGGAGGAGGGGGTCGACCCATATGGTAATGCTGAACCGCTTCGTGGTTGTGAGCCAGGGTGTGGGTCCTCTCGTGGTTGTGGCTATGGTGTAGTATTTCACATATTGGTGTGCGTCTGGTAAGGCTCTAGCGTGGAAACCTCTTGCGAGCACCACTCCTACTACGGAACTCACGATCGCAGCCCGGCAAAGTCGAGCGAGGAGGTGGCCATAGGTTCCTCGCCGACATTGCAGGTGCCGCATCATCGAGGAGTGGGCGAGCGGGCGATGCCAGGCAACAATCCTCTCCTTGGTGGAGATGTTGCGATTCGTCGAGGAATCATGTGGGTCGATAACACGTGGG